>JAENPR010001537.1:0-141862 GCA_018135685.1 Themeda triandra
CCATTCCCCTCAGTCATCTCCATATTGGTCTTAATTTTAGTTTATAATGCTGTCATTACTTCCATGTTTTTAATTACATTGTTGTTGTCCAAAGGGTAATAAGTTTTGGCTGGTTTTTTATCAGTTATCCAAAAGTCCAGTTTTTTTTTATGCATGGATAAGCTTGGTGGTAAATATAGTAAACATACAATAATGTAGGAAAATCAAGCAGTCCATTAGTCGTTACATACAACTTAAGAGTTTCCAAAGAATCAATCATTTAGGATTACATACACATACATCATAGATAAACATTCTTCTTCATTATTATGTTCCATCTCCTTGCACCTGTTCAGTGATGCGCCTGTCTTCCCGATATCTGGAATCAGTATAGCGATTCATCTTGCTTAAGGAGTTTTCATTCCTGTTTCCTTAATCGATAATGTCGAACATTAGCATCCCTGCAAGTAACATATATCACATTAAACATCCATTTTACAAAGATTAGCAACCCCAACAGTCTTCTTATTTGTCAGACTGGTGGCATGCAGAGATAGTTGATGAAATAGGCTTACGGCAATGGCTCGGGAGACATCCAGGCCATCATACCCTGTGTATGAGATAAAAAAGAATTTTAATTACCAGTTTTCTAGCACCTGTAATGTGTAACATTGGTGTCCTAGAGTTGACTACCTTCTCGGACTGTGTCATTTGTTGTGTCAAAGATTGTGTTCTCTCTCTTGATGTCATAGACCGGTCCTCTTTTGTCATCTGTCATGAGGTCAGTTGAAGTTGTTGCTTCACGTCTTGACCTCCAGAGCCACTGCCTTGTACTTTCGTTGACCCTCGGTAGGACCTCTTCTCTTGTATGCTGTAATGAGGTTGCATCGGGTTTTGTCAATTTGGAGTTTGAAATGGAGGAAGGAGAATACTGCCATCATATTGGCTCAAAAACACAGTAGTTTTCCATGTGGTTATCAATTATGATGTTAACCTCATATGGCAGTGTGTGGGTTACACTGAAACAGTTTTGGATGGTGTTGATTCTTTCATAGGCACCTCTTTTTGTTCTTTTCCTTTTTTGTCACACCCTTCACATTGACCTTGGAGAGACGGTCCATGCCGCCTCTGTTTTTGGTGTCGTCTGAGCATCCGGTTTTGTAGATATTCCTGCATTTGCCCATATTTTGTTGGATCAGAAGCTGCTCTTATAGCTGCATTAACATACAATCAATCGTGACAAAGTCACATTTAGGTTAATGGTTGTAAAATACCTTTGTTCAAGCCATTTGCTGCGCCTGTTTTATCTGGACTGCTTGAATACAGTACATCTGCAGCGGCACTGATGTTGTCCTGGTCTGCCTCTTGTTTCCTCATTATCTGTGCCATTATTCCTAGTACCTTCACCCTCATGTTCATAGACTAGTTATATTCTATTCTTTCAATAGACGGGTCAGGTAAGTGGAATACTCTGTCCACCAATCTCATTGCATGAGTTGTTATAGGATGTGTTGATCTTTGCCTGCGTATGGTCCGTGTGGCCTCCATCCGAGTGTCAACCTCCTATTATGTTTTTTTGAATCATTTAATAGTTTTGAGAAGCATATGTATTTGTATGATGGGACCTCTAGTTGGTTCTGAGTCCATTGAATGATATACATTTTTCTCTTCTTTAGTGCATAAATAGAATATCTAACCACTTTTTTTGTTTTCAGATATTACCCTCAACCAATCAATCCGAAGCCGTCTATACTGTCCTGCCTGCAACAACGATCTTATCTTCTTTGCATCGAAATGGTGGAGTAGTGGTTCTGCTGGCCGTTGTAGGAGCTCCCATTTTCCATCGTATTTAACAGGTAGAATATCTGCACAAGGATTTGTTATACCAGCCACAAAATGTGAACAGCATATCTGATCTCTGCATTTCATTGTCATCTGTCTTTGTTAGCACATTTACAAATTCTTTTAAAATCCAAGTACTTACCACGAGGAACAGGCTGCATCCTCCTATCTTCCTTGAGCCCATTTTAAAGCTCATCTGCAACCGTGTCTTGAATTCTTTTCTTGCTTCTTTTAGTGCTTGCAAAGTGAAGCTAGCCCAGTTGTATGATGCTGGTCCATCTGGATCTTGTGCTGCTAGCACTGCTGTTGTGTGCACATCGCCATGCGGCAGATTTGCTGAGCCAATCATTGACAGTAATTAGGGACTATAGCCTTCTTGAAATTTCTCCTTTTCAGTTGCATCCATCTCTTTTCCCTGGCTCTCCACACAAATCTCTTGCCTCGAAATAGTACTAGTAGGTGATTGTGGTTTGGTTTTTTCTTGTTGGGGAACATGGAAGAGACTGTTTCATGGCTGCTAGGAACATTGGGTTTGCTAGGGGATTATTTTGGAAGTCCTTCCCAGTTTGAAGACCCATTATTTTTGTAATGGCTTGATTCTTTTATATCCATAACCCTATTTTCAGCTATGCGAACTTAGAGGTGGCCTCATCATAAAGGAGGAGGGTCCTAGAATATTCTCTAAAACTCAGTTTGAACGATGGAACATAGAGGAGAAACTGGAAACCACATTCTATGATGACCTCCCTTTGTGCACTGGTGAGGCAAGGAACTAGACAGTTGAAGAAATGACTAGTGGGGAAGGATTGATTTGAACCTTTTTTCTTCGATGAACCCACTTCCTGTTGTTTGCAGTTCCTTCTTCGAGGTTGAGGAAGTCTCAGTCGAGACTTCCTAGCTTGGATCTTGGCCATCCTCGAGCTCTCTGCGCCCTCAGTTCGAATGCTGTTGCCATTGCTGGTCTCAGGGTTTTGGTTCTGGGTTTGGTATACCGATTGGAGGGATGCTTCCACTGGGAAGACTCAACTCAGGCTCTTTTTGAGTTTCCCTTAAGGGCTCTAAGGGCAGTTGATGTGTTTCATTCGCATGCCCTTGGACGCGGGGGTATTTTTGCCAAAAGATCATCCTCGATTACCATGGCCCTTCTATGCTAAGTTTCATTCGATTTGCATTGACCAATTCAGATTGGCTTCAGGATACATGGTTTTTTTTGTTTCTGCGTAGTGGTAACAGCAAAGCGTCATGTTGGATCCATAAATTACTGTTTTAATATAGACATTGATTTTATATATTTAACAAAATCAAGCAGATGATATGTAAGATAATATTCATCATTATGTACAATGAAGCGGCAGACACCACAGCCGCATTTCGTTGGTCAAACATGCACGCTGCCTGCCTGGTTCAGCTGCTCTGCTAGCTTTGCTTGTGCGCCGAGCTAGTAGTCAGAGAGGCGTGGATTCAGGCGCGTGACAGTCGCAGTGTACCTGGTTCTGTATAGTACTTTTTAGATGCAGTGTTTCTACAGGATTTCTCACATGTCTCGATCGGCTGGTAACCGCTTTTTCGTTTCGTTCGATTGAAATATCCCGCGTGACCCCTCTGTTCTTTTCTTATTCTGCACTTTGTGAGGCATTTATATTATTTCTTTTGATTTTTCCAAATGCAACGAGCCCAAATATGCATACTTTCAGTTTTGTTCTGGGCATGTACTATTTCACCTGGCCCACATGTCATGGACCCGTTCCGAATTGGAGCTATTCTTCTGATCCCATGCCATGTTTGCCGCCGAGGAAGGTTCTAGTTTGGCGCCATCACTTTGGCACGCGGGCCCTTGAGCTGTAGCGTACTGTTCCGCTTGTGCGTTGGCCTGGCAGGTTTCTCGGGCAGTACACTGCTGCGAGCATGGACGTCAAGGACATTGTGGTCATAATTCCTCTTTTACCGCTGACATCAGTGCACAGGACAACAGGAATTTCTATTGGTCGAGTTCCTTCCCAGTGATTTTGACGCTTTTTTGAGTGCCCATCGCAATTCTCATCAACCATGAACTAAAGGGACGAGAGAAAGAGAAACAATGCAGGCGCACAGTATGTGGTTTCATTACCAAAGTCTCATCAATTTAAATTATACACGTGTGCCAATTAGTCCAACGCATAGGAGTAATATTGCACTTCCACGCTCTTCCAACCAGGTATTACTTTTTACCATCTTCGTCTCATCGGTACTAACTACTTTGTTTAGGTTACTCTCATGTTAATACATATGCAAGTACCGGATCACTCACGCTAACATATACAAGGATTAGGGAGTTACTCTCAGATGTATTATTCCGACTGAGATTAGGGTTCAAGGCGTTCCAATAGTATCAGAAGCGTTCTATGGTTTTTAGTAATAAAAGCGATAACGTAGATGTATTATTCTGTACCAAAGTCTCATCAATTTAAATTATACACGTGTGCCAATTAGTCCAACGCATAGGAGTAATATTGCACTTCCACGCTCTTCCAACCAGGCATTACTTTTACCATCTTCGTCTCATCGGTACTAACTACTTTGTTTAGGTTACTCTCATGTTAATACATATGCAAGTACCGATCACTCACGCTAACATATACGAGGATTAGGGAGTTACTCTCGATGTATTATTCCGACCGAGATTAGGGTTCAAGGCGTTCCAATAGTATCGTAAGACGTTGTATGGTTTTAGTAATAAAAGCGATAACGTAGATGTATTATTCCGTATGAGATTAGGGTTTAGGCGTTCCTTGAGTACCGGAAACGTTGGCGCGTTTTTAGTAATAAAAGCGATGACCGAGATGTATTATTCCGACCGAGATTAGGGTTGAATGCTGCCCCTGAGTACCAGAAGCGTTGGAGGGTTTTAGTAATAATAGCGATGACTGAGATGTATTATTCCGACTAAGATTAGGGTTTAGGGCCGTTCCCTGATTATCAGTAGCGTTGGAGGGTTATAGTAATAATAGCGAGGATCGAGATGTATTATTCCGACTAAGATTAGGGTTTAGGGCCGTTCCCGATTATCGCTAGCGTTGGAGGGTTTTAGTAATAAAACCGATGACCGAGATGTATTATTCGACTGTGAGATTAGGGTTCAATGCCCCCCGATTACCATAAGCATTGGAGGGTTTTAGTAATATAAGCGATGACTAAGATGTATTATTCCGACTGAGATTAGGGTTCAATGCTCCCCCCGAGTACCAGAAGCGTTGGAGGGTTTTAGTACTAAAAGCGATGACTGAGATGTATTATTCCGACTGAGATTAGGGTTCAATGCTCCCCCTGAGTACCAGAAGCGTTTGAGGGTTTTAGTAATAAAAGCGAATGACATCGAGATGTATTATTCCCGCGAGATTAGGGTTCAATGCTCCCCGAGTACGAAGCGTTGGAGGGTTTTAGTAATATAAGCGATGACCGAGATGTATTATTCCGACCGAGATTAGGGTTCAATGCTCCCCCGAGTACCGTAAGCATTTGAGGGTTTTAGTAATAAAAGTGACGATTGAGATGTACTATTCCAACCGAGATTAGGGTTCAATGCTACCCCGAGTACTGAAGCGTTGGAGGGTTTTAGTAATAAAAGCGATGACTCGAGATGTATTATTCCGACGGAGATTAGGGTTCAATGCTCCCGCCGAGCGTTTGAGGGTTTTAGTAATAAAAGTGATGACTCGAGATGTATTATTCCGACCGAGATTAGGGTTCAATGCTCCCCGAGTACGAAGCGTTGGAGGGTTTTAGTAATAAAAGCGATGACTGAGATGTATTATTCCGAATGAGATTAGGGTTTATGGCGTTCCCTGAGTATCAGAAGCGTTGGAGGGTTTTAGTAATAAAAGCGATGACTGAGATGTATTATTCCGAATGAGATTAGGGTTTATGGTGTTCCCCGATTATCGAAGCGTTGGAGGGTTTTAGTAATATAAGCGATGACTAAGATGTATTATTCGACCGAGATTTGGGTTCAATGCTCCCGAGTACCGAAGCGTTGGAGGGTTTTAGTAATAAAAGCGATGACTGAGATGTATTATTCCGATTGAGATTAGGGTTCAATGCTCCCCCTGAGTACCAGAAGCGTTTGAGGGTTTTAGTAATATAAGCGAAGACTGAGATGTATTATTCCAACTGAGATTAGGGTTCAATGCTTCCCCCTGAGTACCAGAAGCGTTTGAGGGTTTTAGTAATAAAAGTGACGACTGAGATGTATTATTCCGACTGAGATTAGGGTTCAATGCTACCCCTGAGGACCAGAAGCGTCGGAGGGTTTTAGTAATAAAAGCGATGATTGAGATGTATTATTCCGAGTGAGATTAGGATTGAATGCTCCCCCTGAGTACCAGAAGCGTTGGAGGGTTTTAGTAATAATAGCGATGACTGAGATGTATTATTCCAACTAAGATTAGGGTTTAGGGCCATTCCCTGATTATCAGCAGCGTTGGAGGGTTTTAGTAATAAAAGCGATGACTGAGATGTATTATTCCGACTGAGATTAGGGTTCAATGCTCCGCCTGAGTACCAGAAGCGTTGGCAGGTTTTAGTAATATCAGCCATGACTGAGATGTATTATTTCGACTAAGATTAGGGTTCAATGCTCCCCCGAGTACTGTAGTGTTTGAGGGTTTTAGTAATAAAAGTGACGACCGAGATGTACTATTCCGACCGAGATTAGGGTTCAATGCTACCCCTGAGTACCAGAAGCGTTGGAGGGTTTTAGTAATAAAAGCGATGACTGAGATGTATTATTCCGACTGAGATTAGGGTTTATGGTGTTCCCTGATTATCAGAAGCGTTTGAGGGGTTTAGTAATATAAGCGATGACTAAGATGTATTATTCCGATCGAGATTAGGGTTCAATGCTCCCCCGAGTACTTAAGCATTGGAGGGTTTTAGTAATAAAAGCGATGATCGAGATGTATTATTCCGATTGAGATTAGGGTTCAATGCTCCCCCGAGTACCGTAAGCGTTTGAGGGTTTTAGTAATATAAGCGAAGACTCGAGATGTATTATTCCAACCGAGATTAGGGTTCAATGCTTCCCCCCGAGTACCGAGAAGCGTTTGAGGGTTTCGATAATAAAAGTGACGATCGGGAGATGTATTATTCCGACCGAGATTATGGTTCAATGCTACCCCGAGTACCGAAGCGTCGGAGGGTTTTAGTAATAAAAGCGATGATTGAGATGTATTATTCGAGTGAGATTAGGGTTGAGTGCTCCCCCGAGTACCGAGCGTTGGAGGGTTTTAGTAATAATAGCGATGATCGAGATGTATTATTCCGACTAAGATTAGGGTTTAGGGCCATTCCACGATTATCGGCAGCGTTGGAGGGTTTTAGTAATAAAAGCGATGATCGAGATGTATTATTCCGACTGAGATTAGGGTTCAATGCTCCGCCTGAGTACCAGAAGCGTTGGCGGGTTTTAGTAATATCAGCAATGACTGAGATGTATTATTTCGACTAAGATTAGGGTTCAATGCTCCCCCGAGTACCGAAGTGTTTGAGGGTTTTAGTAATAAAAGTGACGGCGAGATGTACTATTCGACCGAGATTAGGGTTCAATGCTACCCCGAGTACCCGAGCGTTGGAGGGTTTTAGTAATAAAAGCGATGACCGAGATGTATTATTCCGATCGAGATTAGGGTTCGGTGCTCCCCTGAGTACCGAAGCGTTTGAGGGTTTTAGTAATAAAATTGACGGCGAGATGTATTATTCGACCGAGATTAGGGTTCAATGCCCCCGAGTACCGAAGGCGTTGGAGGGTTTTAGTAATAAAAACGATGGCGAGATGTATGATTCCGACCGAGATTAGGGTTTAGGGCGTTTCTCGATTATCGAAGCGGTTGTAGGGTTTTAGTAATAAAAGCGATGAATGAGATGTATTATTCCGTCGGGATTAGGGTTTAGGGCGTTCCTTGAGTACTAGAAGCCTTGGAGGGTTTTAGTAATTGAAGCGATTACTGAGATGTATTATTCCGACTGAGATTAGGGTTAAAGGTGTTCTCAGAGTATCAGAAGCGTTGTAGGGTTTTTAGTTATAAAAGCGACGATTGAGATGTATAATTCCGACTTACACTAGGGTGCAGGGCGTTCCTTGAGTTGTATTTTTTGCTGGTGAAATACGCTTTGAAGCCGCTACCGTGATCGGTTGTATGACACACTGTTATGTAGGATGCTCCGAATTGAAACTAAACAACATTTATAACAGGGCATGCCGGCGTTGATGTATTTTTATAATATTGGAAACGAAATTTTAGTATGAGTACTCTTCTCACGTAAATTTCAGCTCTCATGACTAATCTAATTTATTAAGTCCTTGGTAAATGAATCGCTATTTAAATTGCAGCTGTCCTCACTAATCTAATTTTAATATGAGTACTGCTCTTTCAGTAGCTACATTGTTGAGAGCAATTTTTCATTATCAACTTGGCATTTACGAATTCACTCCGTCGTTTCAGCCTTTATTTTTAGGCTGATCACCCACTCTTACGTTTCTTTAGTTATGAAGCATGGAGCACTTGAGTGGCCTGGCACGCTCTACTGCGCCGCCCGCGGACTGTCGCCACCCTGCGGACACTGTAGATAGTTGTTTCCCGAGGCCGTGCCCACTCCTTGCTGTGGAAGATTGTAGGACAGGGTCCACATGAACCTCGCTTGCTACAGGAGTTTCCTATCCATGCTCTCGACCTGATTCACTGTTCCGTGGACCAAAATCTCGAGTTGTGAGTGGGCGTTCACCTCATTCTAGGGTATAGCTGGGTTCCCTCCAAATACAAGAGGAGTGCTCTCGGTTCCTCCTCGCCTGGCCACACTATCAGAGCCTGTACTCACCCACCCGCCAACTTCCAGCTCCACTCTTCCCATGGCTCCTTCTTCCACCAGGACTCCTTCCGGCAAGGGAAAGAGGCCTCGTTCGCCGACCCCACCTCGTTCCCCCAGCCCTCCAAGGTCACCCACGCCGGATCCGGATGGGAACCCGGCACGCTTTCGCGAGGCGCTGCTGTCTAACCCTGGGCATGTTCGATTTATTCTTGAGGTATGCTTTTATGCTTATAAAACTTTCTGTTGTCCTGCATAATCAACCATCTTCATCTTTGTTTTCTTGAGATGTGACATGACATGTTTTCTGTTCTCCTTTTTTTTGAAGAGGATCTGCGAGGAAGCAGTACCCGAGACTGCACCGGCGTGTTCCATGATCAACAGAAATGACATCTCGGCTATCTTGGGCCGTCCAGTGGGTTCTCCTCGCAGTCCCTCGCCTGATGCTGCATTGGGATCTCCCAGCTCTCCCGCGGCTGATGCTCTTCGTCTCTCTGGCAACGGTAAATCCGTCGCTGGATCGAGCTATGAGCAAGAAGCCGGCCCGTCTACACCTAGATCCGCGCCTGGCCGCCTCAGCAGAGCTCTTGGTGGAACCGGACCGGTAGACTCGAAGGGCAAAGCTGCTGTCGTTGAGGCTTCTTCATCTGCCCTCACCGAGGGAGAAGGCTCAGGTTCACAGTCAGTTCATCATGCTAGAGCCGGTGGTCTTTATTTGGTATGGATGTTGGCACATTTTAAGAATTTTGTTCTCTGAACGTTGAACATTGATTATTTTATCCATTTGATTCGTTTATTGTTTTGCCTGTATGCCTCATTCTTGCAGGGATCTTCAGGTGCACTGCCAACGGCATGTCTCAGGTTCACAGTGCCGTTGTATGGTTCTTCGCATGTTGTCTATAGTTGTTATTCTCTGTTCTTAAAAATCATTAGTTTACCTTGCTGACACGATTCTTGGTGCGGTTGCATGCCCGAATCTTCCGAACAGCTCAGTGCCCTGTGCATCGCTTCGCTGGCTTGATCCGTCCCACCCCCCCCCCCCCCCCCCCCCCATGGAGCCCCTTCGTCTCGAGAGGGGTCGGAGCTTTGTATGACACTTCAGGTCGCCTTTTCGGGCCACACTGGTATGATGCAGGGCTGCAACTTTCTGATACTTTTCGATATTGTGTAACTGTCTTATCTACTTTTGCTTTTCCAAGCTGGACTTTTGAAATCTGCAGTTATATACTTGGTAACGCTTGCTCAATTAATGGAATGGTCTTTGTATTTATGCAGATCTACTTTTAGTTGTTGACTAGTTCTTGATTACTTGGTAGTATTTCATGTGATTCTATATATGTTTTGCCGATTCGAATGCTGAGTTAGATGTTGTATCCAGTATCATGACGAGACATTTTAAATTGCACTGTCCCGTTGCTTTAAAACTCCTCATTGTTTATCCTCTTTCAACATCTTTGCGCACTGGCTACCAGCCATTTTTTATATTTCGTTCTTTCATGGCTGTCCTTGGTACTGAATAAACCTGTCGAGGCATATATTGAAGATCAGATTTGGTTACAGGTACTCCCCGTCCAGTTTTGGCTACGCAGGCCTAACCGGGACGTTAACTCTGTCATGATTTTCGGTGACGTCATGATGGGATTCAAGGTTCGGGTTCAGCAAATATTTGGGAGGTTTATGTTTACTGAAGGGTGGACTGCTTTCATCGACGCTGAAAGGATATCGCGTCACGATAGTGCTGTTTTCACTTGGATTGGGCAGTCCACTATTGGTATGCGATTGTATGGCCCGGACGGCGCAGAAAGGCCTATTGCTAGCCGTCCCCCCTATGGGCACCACATGCTTCAGGATTTCGGTGCTGCTGAGCCGGCCCCAAATGCAAATGAAAATGTGCCAGGTCCGTTTTTTGCTTACATCTGATCTATTGTACTTCATTCTCAGCAACGACCATGATTCTGATGAAGTGTTTACATTTTTTTCATTCATTATCTTCACTTTACTCTCTCACTTTCACTAACAAACCTATATTTGTCTTGATCAGTCCCAGATCATGTGCTCAACCTAGTTTACGAGCTTGGCCCTGGGGTCCAGATGAATCCTCAGATCACGCAGATGATCTCAAATGTTTGGCACGCTGGTGATTCGAATTTCCCTTTGTATGTTGTCCATACCACTCGAAGCATGACTGGACGTACTGCTAGATTTGTAAGTATCGTCTGTACTCATCATTTTGTGGCATGGATGTTTACAGCTATTCATTTTACTGTTGGTATTGACCAAACCTTCACCTTTCTCTGTGTTGTTTTCCTGCAGTTCTTCAATATCCCCTACTCAGCCTACCTTCGTGCTGGAACTGAAGCTACTCTTTACCTCGGCAATGTGGAGCAGGGGCACCCGGCCGTCGTGTCTCGCCCTGACAACCATGCTCAGGTTGCTAGGATTAGCACTGGCTGGGTGAACTTTGCTGCTTGGGCCGGCATCGAGGTTCGTGAGAACTATGTGGTTAGAGTGTATGAGTCTCCTGAACATGGGAACTACGTCATCCACTTCTTTAGGGTCATATGGTGATCACCAGAAGAATCAGGCAGTGTGGATCTCTTGATATCACATGCTTGTTGCACATGTGTGCATGCTAGACATATATATCTTATTAGCTAATTATTGTTCTATTTGCTAGCTTTGTTAGTGAGAACTCTCTACTGTCACTGCTGCTGCACTCCTTTTCAGCCTGTAGTAGAACCGCTCTGAAGTTATGTATCTTCGTCTTGAACTGAATCCCTTTTGGCAACAAGCTGTAATTCATTGATGGTGTGGGATGCAGACATCTATGTAACCCATTATCAATTCGGATTCCACTGCTAAATTGGTTACAAGTTTCTAGCAGAAGCACTTTCAAGTTATGTATTTTTTGTATTCCACCGAATTGCTACTGGAAACGAGTTCTAATTGATTGATGGATTGCAATGGTGGAATTCGTGTAATTCTTTTGAAATTCGTAGTGAAAATATTGCTAAGTATGTCGCATCGTCTGCCAGTTAGCCAATTTATTCTCATCCAAGGCAATCTATGTTGCCCAGAATTATCACTCTAAACATCATTCATCCAACAGCATGGGCTCATCAAATACTATTGCAGTTAGTACTCTTTTACAGATGTGTCACCGTTTCATTTAGGCCTTGTTTAGATAGAGGTTGAAAAGTGAAAAGTTAGAATTCTAACTCCTGTAGCACTTTCGTTTGTATTTGACAAATATTATCTAATTATGGACTAACTAGACTCAAAAGATTCGTCTCGTGATTTAAAACCAAACTGTGTAATTAGTTAAATTTTTTACCTACATTTACTGCTCCATGCATGAGTCCAAAAATTGATGTGATGGTGATGTGATGGAGAGAGAGTGAAAAAAACTTGCAATCTAAACAAGGCCTTAATCGATTTCCTGATAAAGCACCATCCACTTGGGTTGGAGATACACAGTTGTCGCACAGTGAGAACCCTACGCGTTTCTAGCTGCCATCTGCAGTACAATGGAACTGTTGAATTTATTGTCGCTGAGCACTACTTCCTTCCCCTGGAAGATATGCCGAGGCTTGCATCAGAAGGAGCGCTGCTCAGTACAGAGGTAGGCCACCTGAGTTGTCTTCCCTCACTCTCCATTCTCTCTCACGCTGCACTCTCGAATCAAGCAGAGCCCCTCTCCTCTCCCAAGCCGTCGTCTACCTTCGCCCTTCATCCCTGTGCATAGCCATCTCGCGAGCTTGGATCTTGGTGGTATAGCGTCTCGCTCTCATCTCTCATCCCTGTGCCCTTTGTTTGCTGTTATCTACAAGTAGAGTGCTCTTACTTACCCATTTGTGATTATGGTTTTGTATCCTAGATCTGTCGTGCTCCCATTATATTCATGGATAGATAGATTCGAACTGGACATAATACTTGGATTTAGCGGCAATCACTGAAATGCCATCCCTCCGTGAACTCTTTTTGCTGAAGAATTTATTCTGTTAATTCTTTTGTAGCATCTAAAAACTGTTTGTATCTTAGATCTATAACGAAGGATACAGTTAATTGTTATGTTATCTTGTTGTTCCATTAGATGTTCTGATTTATTGTTTGAATGCAATTGTCGTAGCTTTGTTCACCTGGTGTTTAGATGTTCCTGGCTGAACTGCTATATTTTGGCCCATGGCCCACATAATTTCCTATTTCGCAGTCATGAAACTCTGTTTATCTCTCGCGCAGCTTAGGTAGCAACGTAGGGTTAACATGCTCTGTATATGCTATAAATTTGCATCAAGGTCAATGTCTCAATCATTACAACCGTCATATTTCATCCAGATTTACAATTTGGCTTCCAGTTGTTCTTTTTATTTTGCCTCCTCAACACAGATTCATTTTGATCTTGTAGGACTTGATGGCCGGGTTTGTGTACATCCCGCCGAAGGATCTCGTCCGTGGTGTCTGTGGCGACCTTGCCCAATCAGAACATGTTAAGGATGCTGTCACAATGACCTATGACAAGGTCATTGGCGGTCCGACCCGGGGTTCAATGTGTCAATGAAACTTGACTTTGATAGCCCTTTGGTGCCTGGTGGCCGGGTCACGGTTTCTGGGCTTGGAGGTGTGAAGCCTGGGTATGTGGGAGCAGAGAAAGCCACAATGCAGTTTGTGCTAGACGCAGTTCGTGAGAAATATCAGTTCAAAGCTGCAGATTTCAACCTCATTGTTATTTCAGAGAAGATGCCTCTGTTCCAGTCCATGCAGGCTGCCATGGGTGTTAGTCGTGCTGACGCAGTTGAGATGGCTATTGCTTCCAAGGGTTTTGTCAGTGCATCAGAGGAACTATGCCGTGCTCTGTCTGTCTGGATTGGAGACAGTAATTTCTTTGGTGATAGTGCTGATGTCCTTGCTGTGTCCAACTTCCATGCAACAATGCAGCAGCAAGCTGTGAAGCTGGATAAACTGGTCTGTCATGCTTCACTGTTATCTGATAATGCGTTCTTTCGCATTAAAGCTCCTGAGGGGTTAGATCGTCTTCATGAATCTGTCCTGACCTGCACGGTATGTTTCTATCTAACTTATTTCGGCCAAAGTTAATTCCAAGCCACGTTATTTATCTTTGATATTATCTGACTGTTATTCTGTTCGATCTAGGAATTTTCTTGGGATAGATGCCTCCGCTGCCTCCATGTTATCTACCTGGAGGCAGTTAAGAAGATCAGTAGTGGCACGGTGTCTCCTCAAATCGTTGTGAGGAGGGGCAATGGCCAGTATAGAGCTGAAGTGGGAGTTACTGAGCCACAATTTAAGATTTCTGCAGCTCCAGCAGACACACAGAATGCTGCAGTTGCCAAGCTTCTTTATGAAGTGATTAAACATGTCAATATTCAGCTTGGGTTCTCTATCCTTGATTTTCATCATGGACTGAGGGAGTACCTTGATGAGTACGTTGCTCGATTTGATTGCAGCATGAAGTCCATGTTGCAGAGTGGTGAGACGCTCCAACTTGCCTTTGATGAAACTGCAGATATATTTCACAGTGCAGTTGTTGAGCTCACACACATGCTGGACATAAATGACAACACTGAGGTTGTTCTTGACCTTGTTTCTGCCTTCTCGGCTGACCTCAAAAGCTTTAAGCGCGACATTGGCGAGTCATGGAATCGTCTTCAGGGTAGGCAGGTAACCGTCTACTATCGTAATGTATTTTTAGTTTGTTATTTTTCTTATTTCACTTAGGTGTCATTTTATCATTCCCAGGTTCTGCGCAGTGCTCTGGAGGCTAACCTCCCTGCAGAAGCGTGACAACCTCTTTTATTATCAGATTTATTGGTACTTTGAAAGAACTCAGTCACCAATCTTCCCTTCTATGAAGTTTGTACTGCTTTACATTTTAACTGTATTGTTTCCATCAGGGTGCTGGTCTATGCCGTATGTTTGGAGGAAGCAGCATATCCTGGATCACCGGTTTTCTTTTGCAAGTAGATGTCAAGACGAAGTCATTCTCAAGCATACTCATCAGCAATCTCCCCATGAATCCGCTATACCACTTTGCAGTTTGATTTCAGGCTTCGTGTGTGTGCTTAGCTTATCATATTAAGAATGTTTAAGTAGTGTGTTTTGCTTGGTGCTACAAGTTTACTAAATTTGCAGACATGTAATTGAACTATGTGTACTTTGTTTCCATTATCTAGCTCTGTGAGAGCCTAAAACAATTAGTTGTCTACTAAATTTCTTTGTAACGCTGAACATGTTGGTATTGTCATTCTACGTTCACGTGTTCCATGAGAAGCGTTCTCGCCATTTTTAGTTTGGTCGTCTCATTATCTTTGAAAGATGTGTATTACATGCATTTTTGCAGCCGAAATCCACTGGTTTGGTTGATCGCTCGATGTTGTCAGAATCTCCACTTGTGCACCCATGCCTAGCCTGTCATCATAACAAAACCATTGTTGCCATCCCCCTTGTCACCATCACGATGTAGAGATGTTTTCGTTGTACGATAAGGTAACAAAGGCAACACTGCTGGAATTTCAGACTTCTGCTGAAATTTATCTAATGACGAACTCTTTTCTGCTTGGGCAATAATCAATTATTCAGAAGCACGAAATTTTCACACTAACATATGGAATTCATCGTTATGGATTCAAATGCAGTACAAGGTTCATTACATTTGATAAAATTAGCACAAATCATGATTCAAGAAAGTAGGATAGACGACATCAGTAATGATCTTAGGCCACATGCAACAGGTCTGATATCATCCTAGTCTTCTCTGTCTTTGCACTCCCTTGCCTATCCACGATTTTTGCTGTATTTTCAACATCTTTTCGCACTCTATCCTTCTCTAATTTTGAGTGCTTGTTCCAAGACTTCAGGGAATTATTCCGTGGCCTACCGTTCCGTTTTGGTCTTGGCGGGCACTTAATATTCAAACTAACAGAGCCTATTGCAAACTGAACTGAACTGCTCAGCAGCTCTCCTAGTCTCATTGTTGTCTTGTGTTGAGGCTTCCCACCATTGTATCCATTGCTCTAATAGCCTCATTGAATGCATCGTCATCTATCTGTTCCTTTGATTGAGATAGCTCTAGGGCCTTCATTATGATCACACGCCTTTTAATCTCATTGGCTTGCGATGCTACTTTGTCGGTGATGGAAGATGGGCTTGTGATCACTGAATCATCCACAGCTTCTCTTGCCCACCTCTGATTGATGTTACCTGGTGGAATTAGCTTGCGGTCTAGATAGACCAGAACCTGAAATTGCGATGTTTAGCACTGTCAATCACATTACAGTCCATGAAGATATAACTTCCAAAAGATTTTATTTTTTAAAACGAACTCATTCTTACCTTTATGCAGTGCCTGCAGAGTAGACCTGCATGCTCATACATTCCACAACTGCACCTCACTTTGTCCGATCCCAGCAGCAGAATGGTGAATTCTGTTGGGGGATAGCCGAAGCCTAGGCACCTGGCGCAGGCTGAAAGGCCCATATGAT
Organism: Themeda triandra; assembly: GCA_018135685.1. Classification (NCBI taxonomy): domain Eukaryota; kingdom Viridiplantae; phylum Streptophyta; class Magnoliopsida; order Poales; family Poaceae; genus Themeda; species Themeda triandra. The sequence continues at coordinate 16,158 of JAENPR010001537.1, forward strand.
TCGGCATGTGCCCATGAGATTCGGCAGGCGGCCCTAATGCCCAACTAAACCCGGCGAAAGCCTCATTCGGCGTGCCGCCAGGGCACCAGCCGGCGCGCGCCCGGGAGAGATTCGGCGGTGACACCGAATCCACCCGCCGAACCAGTGCGTTTCGGGTTCCTAACTATTATCTTAGCTGTGTGCAGGTAGATGGCTGATCCACAGCCCCCAAAGGAGCTGCGCTGGGGAAAGCAGCGCGGGCGCTCGATGACAAGTGGGGCTTAGGCGGTCGGCCGCCCAGGAGACAAGGCTTAGTGCTGCAAGCTTGACTGTTTAGCCCTTTGCCAGCTGTTGCGTAGGGCTTTAGGGGGCAAACCCTAAGGGCAAAATCGTCTTGTAAATGCCTACGGGCGACTATAAATATGCCCGGATGGCAACTGTGTAAGTGGACGGATTCTTGAGTAATACATTGGTTTTCCACCATCGCGTGTTATTCGTGTGTCTCTCCTTATATCTTGTATTCAGGGTTCTAGGCATTCGGCCTAGAACAACATTGGCGCCCACCGTGGTTGTTGCTCGCAACGGCCATGGCACCGAAGGGAAAAGGTAAGCCTGGTCCTACCAGAGAGGCTTCCGCGTCTACGGTCGTGCCGGATGCCGGATTTCAGCTCCAGCCATCAGGAGGTGCTTCGGCATCAGCGGTGAATGCAGTGCCCGCCGGTACCGAGGCACCGGTTTTGCAACCAGCTGATCCACTGGATCCCGAGGCGGGAGGCGGTGTCCATGATGCGGAAGTCGAAGACAAGGAAGAGGAGGAGCCGCCAGCGGTTGAGGATACCGAAAACGCGAAGCTCCTCAGGGTCCTTGAGGAGCGATCGTCCAAGGTAGCAGAACTCACAGCGGAGCGAAATCGCCTAGCCAAAGCATCGCCGACGCGAGAAAGCGGGCGTCGTCCACCTGCATGCCTATCGATCGGGTGGCGAAGAGGAAGCCGTGCTCCCGCATGAGATTCGAGCCTACGGAGAGCGGTTCCACCTCACCGAGGTACACCAAGGATGTAGTTTTCATCGGGGAAAGCGCGGGCGGCAAAGACCGCCGAAGCTATAGACATGACATCTCCTCCGTCCATAGCGATACAAAGTGTCACCCGTGGCCCATAGGCTACAAGCCAAAGATACCGCAGCACATAAATGGGCGATCCAACCCAAGGAAGTTCATTTCAAGCTATGAAGCTTCGGTTCATTCGGCAGGAGGAAACGATGCAATTCTCGCAAAGTCCCTAATCATGGCGGTCGAAGATGTCGCGCATGATTGGTATATGTCTCTGAAGCCATTGTCCATCACCTCATGGCAAAGCAGCAAAGGCCGAGCTGCTAACCACCTTCCAGGGTTTCCGGATCGACAAGCAAACTACTTCGGATCCGATCAACTGCATCAAACCGGACGACGAACCGTTATCCAAGTACCTAGAGAGAATCATTCAGCTAAAGGCACAACTGCCGAATGTGTCGGATGACATCGTAATCGCGGCCGCAATAAAGGGTCTAAAGATCGGCCCATGCGCCGAAGCTCTGTCTAGGGAACCCCCAACAACCATCAAGCAACTCTTCGACCAAATGCGAAAGTTCGCCAGATCAGAGGACGACTTGAACAAGAGAAAGGCTGCGCGTTACAGTTTCAAGCAGGCCACGCCAAAGAACACATCGCAGCCCCCCCCCCCCGAAGGCCAGCCAGCAGAGCAGTCTAGTTCATAATGTGCAGCAGGATTCGGGTACCCAACCTAATGATTCGGCACAGCCGGGGCCCCAGCAAGGCAGGGGTTCTGGAGGTCAGAACCGCGGAGGTCGTGGGGGCGGCGGCGGAGGCCGTGGCAAAGGGCGCGGGAAGGGCAACCGAACCCATTACTGCGCGGTGTGTGGAGAAGACAAAGGCCACTTCACCGCAGATTGCAAGTACACCCGGCTTGCGGCGCTAGCGGGAGAAAGATGAATCTCGCAAATTCAGCAGAAGAGCCGAAGCATGTGTACCATACAGCTCCGGCTCCCACATATCACCGCCGTTGCAAGCTTACCAATCTCCGTATACTTGGTATCACCCGAATTACGTGCGTTCAGCAGCCCACAGAACCGACAAAGGTTGCCCCCCCGCCGCACAACCTTCGCCCCCGGATAATCAAGCCCAACAAGAAGAGCGCAACAAAGACCCGAAAGTTCAAGGGAGCCGCAGCTGGTAAATTCGGTGGCACCAAGTGAATATAATGCCATTGAACGGTCACATTTATGCAATCACAGGAGGCACCAACTTGGACCATGAAAACAAGAGAGCCCGCCGGACTATGTCGAAGAGTGCATTCGGTCTCGGTCAAGTGCCCATTGCTAGACCCGCATGGAAAACGAACCCATATCCTTCGTGAATAAGACATCCGGGTCCGGATTACCCGCACTTTGACGCATTCGTCGCCACCGCCTATGTTGCGGGATGCACACTGCACAACGTACTCATTGACAATGGCAGTTCAGCTGATATTCTATTCACCAAGGCCTTTGACGGAATGAAGCTTAGCAGAAAAGATTTAGAGCCTGTCGGCAATGCCTTGTTCGGATTCGGCGGTCAGAGAATCGACGCTATCGGCAAGAAAACCCTCACTGTAGCTTTTAGCGAAGGTCAGAAGGTCAGGGCCGAAGAAATCACTTTCGACGTGGTTGACATACCATATCCCTACACAGCCCATATTTGGCCGCGGCATCATCAACAAGTTCGACATCATCATCAACCAGGGATACCTATGCATGAAAATGCCTTCCCGGCCGGAATCATCGCAAAGACATGGTGATCGATAGCCGCCAGAACATCGACAAAGAAACTATCCTGTGGTACACAAGAAATTCCACGAAGTCAAAGAGACGGTGCTCGATGAAAACCATGAGTTTCACCAAAGATCGAGAAAAGAACCAAGAGCAAGACCGTGTGAAGACACAAGCCTAGTTGCCGCTCGGCTCCGGCAGACCCGACGAATGTGTGCACATCGGATCCGGCCTAAACGCCGAAGAAAGGGACGAATTGTTGAAGTTCTTACTCGAGAATCGAAACGTGTTCGCATGGTCGGCAAGTGATTTGCAGGGAGGAAATCGCGAACTAGCACAGCACAGTTTGAATGTCGACAAGCAAGCAAGGCCAAGGAAGCAGAAGCTAAGGAAAATGTCAGATGAAAGAGTGGCGGCAGCCGAAGCAGAAGTGCAAAGGCTGTTAGACGCCGGAGTCATCCGAAAGGTGCAAGACCGAATGGTTGGCTAACGTGGTGCTAGTAAAAAAGAAAATTGGGAAATGGCGCATGTGCGTGGATTTCACAGATCTCAACAAGCACCGCCCCAAAGACCCGCACTGTTACCACGCATCGACAAGCCGGTAGACATTGCGGTTGGGTGCGAAATGATGAGCCTCCTAGATCGTTTTTAGGGTATCACCAAATATGGATGAACCCGGAAGACGAAGAAAAGACAAGCTTCATCACGCCCGCCGAACGTTTCGCCACCGCCGAATGCCGAGGGACTTCGGAATGCTGGACCTACTTTCTCACGCATGACGTAGATGAAGCCTTTCGGGAGCGTAAAAGAAAAACAACCTCGTGGCCTATGTGGACAATTTGGTTGTCAAGAGCGATGAAAAGCAAACGCACATTGAGGACCTCAAAGAAACATTCGCTGCCCTTCGCGCCCGGATTGAAGCCGAACCGGAGAAATGCATATTCGGCATACATAAGGGAAAGGTTTGCTAGGGTGCCACGGTATCGGCAAGAGGCATCGAAGCCAACCCCGAAAAGATCGCGGCCATCATGAACATGAAGCCGCCAGCAAATAAGAAAGAGGTGCAGAAGCTCACGGGCCGTATCGCAGCTCTGAGTCGTTTTCATCTCCAGTCACCGAAAGAGGGTTACCTTTCTTTAGGGTGTTGCGGAAGCCGACGCATTCGACCGGGGTGCCGAACAGCGAAGAAGCGTTCGAGGACCTAAAAGCATACTTGACTAAGCTCACCACGCTTTCGAAGCCTCGAGCCGAATGCCACGCTCATCCCGTACTCGCAAAGATCACCGGCCCGCGATCGGCGCGGTGCTCGTTCAGGAAAGGGAGCATGAAGGGAAGCTGCATCAGTTCCCAATATATTTTGTCTCCGAAGCGCTGTCCGGGGCAAAACTCAACTATTCCGAGCTGGAGAAAATCGCTTACACCGTTGTCATGGCATCAAGGAAGCTGAAGCACTACTTTCAGGCCCATGTCATTCGGGTCCTATCCGCGCAGCCCCTGGAAGCCCTATTCAGGAATGCCGAAGCAGTAGGCCGGATCGGGAAATGGGCCGCCGAGCTGAAGCAAAGACGCAATTCCATTCGGGCACGAGCCGCAATCAAATCACAGTTCTCGCAGATTTCATCGCAGACCGGACCCCAAGCGGGGATGAGCCCACCAGGGAATTCTCGAGCCCGAATGGACCGCACATTGCGATGGCTCTCAGTGCAGCGGGGCGCGGGCATTTCGCGATCTTAACACCGCCTTCCGGCCCTGCCCATTCGCTACGTTAAAGCGCATCTACAGGTTCCTATCCACCAACAATTCGGCGTAATACGAGGCAAGATCGTTGGCACTAAGAAAGCCGAGGGCCCCGGGGGTTCGTCGTTGCATCATCAAATCAGATTCGCGGTGGTCGTAGGACACATTCGGAAGGACTATGTGGCCAAGGAGCCCGAACTGGCTAAGTACCTGTTTGCTATAAGGAGAATGGAGAAATTCTTCACCGGTTTCACCCTGAGATACATTCCCAGGTCAGAAAACACAGAAGCTGATGAGCTGGCCAAGGCAGCGGCTCAGGTTTTACCAATGCCACCGGATGTATTTTATCAGGTCTTAACGGCCAAGGCAGTAAAAGAAGAAGAGGAGAGCCCAGCTGTCATCCATGCTATCGCAAGTGACGATTAGAGGTCTGAAATTTGGGCTTACCTCCAGGGGACCCATGAGCCAGCCACTAAAAAAGATGAGCAGCGCATGGCGTCCAGAACAAAGCAATTCTCCATCGTCGGAGAAAGCCTGTACAAGGAAGGGGTAGTCGCCCCGCTACTCAAATGCATCAGCCGAAATGAGGGAATTCAGCTGCTAACTGAGATACATTCGGGCTCGTGCGGGGCGCACAGGGGTCCGCACGAAATCGCCCACAGGGCCATGAGGCAAGGTTTCTACTGGCCAACCGTGGTTGAAGATGTGAAGAACATTACCAGGTCGTGCAGGGGTTGTCAAATGTTCGCCAAGAACCAGAACGCTCCTGCGAATCCCACCAAGCCGGTATACCCCACTTGGCCACCGCAGCGGCGGGGGTCAACATAGTGGGAGCTCTACCACCGGCCCTGTGGACCTGAAATACGCCGCGGTGGCCCTCGAATACTTCACCAAGTGGGTCGAGGCCAAGCCCTTGGCTAAGATAACCTCAGGTACACTAACCAATTTTGTGTGGCAGAGAATTGTTTGCAGATTCGGCGTACCCGCCTATATCACCGTCGACAACGGCAAGTAGTTCGACTCAACACAGTCCGTACATTTCCGCGAAGAACTCGGAATCAAATTGTCCTTCGCATCGGTGAATCACCCCGCATCAAATGGAGCGGTCGAAAGGGCCAATGGTGATATATTCGGCACCATCTCCAAAGCACCGGAAGACGCGAAGAAAGGACAATGGGCCCGTGAACCGGTGACAAATGCCCGGGGCCACAACATCTCCGAACCAGCAACAACAGCTTCACGCCGTTCGTAGCTGTTCGGTGAGGAAGCAATCACACCCGAAGAGGTGAAGCTTGGCTCATTCCGAACCGAGATCTCCCCGACGAATCCGATCCAGAGGATGGTAGAAGTTGAAGTCTCCGACAACCGAAAGAGCCAGGCGGCGCAGAACCTCGACGCCTACCACGCCGAAACTAAAAGCTGGAGAGACAAGAAGGTCCTCAGGAAGAGTCTCGCTCCGGGCGACATGGTGCTCATCAGGCAGCCGGACAAGCAGGGCAAGTTGCAGCCCCAATGGTATGGACCATACATCATCGCACGGATGATCGAGACAGCGTTTTCACCTTGGTGACCGAAGATGGCTCCGAATCAACTCACACGGAATGCGAGATAACCCGCGTCGCTTCTACCCTTGATTTCACGCTCCGTAAAAAAGGAGTTGTAATCTTCGTTTCTACTTTTACTTTTTACCGAGTTCGGTTATGATGCCTAAAGACATTCCCGGCTCTGCACTCTTTTTCCTCACTGAGGTTTTTTAACGAGGCATCCCTTGTAACAATTGCCACTGCATTCGATGTTTTATCTAGCACCAAGTTGTTGCTGCATGAAATGTTTGCGCCAAAAACGGCCAAGCTGACGAGCTTGGCCATATATTCGGCATTATCTCTCAGGTTGCAAGCAACCTCTCCAGCCAAAAACGGCTGCAGGTTAACCCCTTAAAATACAGGGGGTTCACCGGTGTTCTCCAGCTCAGCAAAGCGAGCAGAGCCCACCAAGAATCAAAGCAGCCAATCAGGCACAATAATGACAAAGATATCTGTCAAGCTATTAATGCATAGTTAGATCAATGCATTTACAACCCCCAGGGTCTGAAAGAGCCTATATAAGCATGGCACTCCCCTCAGACTTCCCATAAGTCACAAATTGGTGAAAAGTCCCAGTTACAAAGCAAAGTATCATCAAATGAGAGGCCTGGTTGCCAGCCACTTAGGAATAGGAAGCACCAGGAAAAGGTGGATTCGGGGAGCTAGGAGAAAGGCTACTTCCAAACCATCACCAACTGCATCTGGTTTCAGTGTTCCTGGCAAAGCCCATTCGGTGCCCGCCAGGCCCTCACTAACCACGGAAAGAGTCGCGCCTGACGCCGCGTTCTGTTCCGCTCCACCAAGATTCGGTGGACAACGTTGTCGGCGTCCCGCATGCCGAATCCGGATGATGGTACAAAGAAGCGCTTCATCAATAACAGTTTCGGCAACCACCCCACCATCCACAGCAAAATGGCACTCGAAGGCCGCATTCTGGTCGTCACTTTCAGCCACAGGGGCTCCGCAAAACGAAAGCCAACTGGCATCCGGTGCTAGTTTCCCTAGCTCCACGGCAAGACGCGTCGTCAAAGCAAGACGCATCGGTCGACAAAGCACGCGAGCCGCTCGGCGTCCCGCAGCAACCCAGCCCTCGGCGTCACCAACAAACTTCGTGGCGTTTGCAAAACTCTTCGTGGTCCTAGTTCAACCCCGCAACGTTGTAAAGCACGACCCTAGCACTATAATAAAGAGAATAAAGTCTCCTTGTCAAAAATTCCGCCAAGACAAAAACCATTCGGCGTCAAAGCCAAAACCGAAAGGCGCATCCGTTTCGACTTGAACAAGTTGGGGGGACGGCGTTTTTCAAAACTAATTTGGCGTTCATGCCGAAACGAAGGCGGGCGTCCTTTTTCGACTTGAACAAGTTGGGGGGACGGCGTTTTTCAAAACTAATTCGGCGTTCATGCCGAAATGAGAGCGGGCATCCTTTTCGACTTGAACAAGTTGGGGGACGGCATTTTTCAAAGCTAATTCGGCGTTCATGCCGAAATGAGAGCGGGCATCCTTTTTGACTTGAACAAGTTGGGGGACGGCGTTTTTCAAAACTAATTCGCGTTCATGCCGAAACGAGAGCGGGCACCCTTTTCGACTTGAACAAGTTGGGGGGCGGCGTTTTCAAAACCACCCGGCGTCAAAACCGAAACCGAAAGGTGCATCGTTTGACTTTAACAAGTTGGGGACGGCGTTTTTCAAAACCAATTCGGCATCAAAGCCAAAACCGAAAGGCGCATCCGTTTTGACTTGAACAAGTTGGGGGACGACGTTTTTCAAAACTAATTCGGCGTCAAAGCCGAAACCGAAAGGCGCATCCGTTTCGACTTGAACAAGTTGGGGGACGGCGTTTTTCAAAACTAATTCGGCGTTCATGCCGAAACGAAACGGCGGGCGTCCTTTTTCAACTTGAACAAGTTGGGGGACGGCGTTTTTCAAAACTAATGCGGTGTTCTCGCCGAAACTAAGTCGGGGGACGTCGTTTTTCGAAATAATTCGGTACACAAGCCAAAACATACACGTCCAAATACGTCGAAGCCGGGAGTGCGTTCAAAACAACAAAAACACAAAATGCCGAAGCAATCCAAGCTTAACGAAGCAAATTCAGTTTTACATCCACCGGGCATTCGGCAACACACGTCGAATACACCAAGTTCACAGAGCAAACACCAAGTTTTTCAGCGCCATCCGCGCAACATCATGTCGCAAGCATAAGGGGCCAGAACTACAAGTCTATTACATCCCGCGATCAGACTGCAGAACATTCTCCTCTTTGGCAGTGGTAGAAGCAGGGGGTGTCGAGGCTTGGGTCGGTGCAGCTGGATTCGGTGCAGGGGCCGGACCAGGGTGAGCCGAAGTTGTAGCCGCAGAGGCGCCAGGGGTCGAATGGGGAGCTCCGTCACTTCGCGCATAGGGGTGCCCATGTTGGACGACCCCTCCCTTTCGTCGCGAGCCCGGATATAGGCCGTGACCTTGGCCTTGATCGCCTTCCCCTCATCCTCATCCCGCAAAGAGCACAAGTTACAATGGAAGCTCGGATAGTGAATTCGGGTATCTAAATTCGGTGGATTCGTCGGCTACGGCCCCGTACCTTTGCGCGGGTAAGAGCCGCGCGCAATGTGCTCGATCCCACCGTCGGATCCCCGTAACCCGTCGAAAAACCACTTCCTCGCGGCTTTGTTAGCATCGGCGTCGGCGCCCAAAGAGGCGTTAGCGTCTTCGGCGGCCTCCACCGCAGCATAGTGGTTGCATTCGGCGTCCTTATGGGATTTGCAAAGGGCGCGGACGCCCTCAAAGGCAGCATATTCGTGCCCAAGCTCCACGAGCCCCTCAAAAGCGCCGAGGCCGCCGTTCAAGAACCGGACTTTCTCCAAAGTAGAGGTCCCCGAGGCAGAGTAGGGAAATCTTCACCAACCCCTGAGGTCATCCGCTGCACAAGGGCTATGGCCTCGTCTACCGACAACCCGAGGTTTCGGTGGTTGGTCCGATACCCCTCCAGTTTCTTGGTGGCCTCATCCAGCGCCTGCTGCTTCTCCTTAAGCAATTTCTCTTTCTCCTCCTTCTCAGCCATCTCCTTGGCTAACAGGTTCTCGGTAATAGTCAGCTTCGCACCGAGGTCCTTGACTTGCTTTTTGGCATGGGCCAAGGTAACCCGCTCCTGTTTCGCCAGGGCTTCCACGAGCACGGCAGTCTGCAAACCCGAAATAAAGGGTTATTCGGCGTCACAATCGAATCAAACTTGGAGGAACGGCGCGTTACGAAAGCTTACCGAAATAGAATGAAAGTTTATGGCGGACAGCAGTTCACCTCGGGCAGTGGCCAGCAAGCCCTGCTAGGTTTCGGTAGCGTTGAAAGCGCCACTACATTCGTGAGCAAAGGCCGCTCCCTCTGGTGGCAGCAAAACGCCGGATTGGTGGAGGTCAACATTCGCCACCAACCGCGCCCGACCCGACCCCTAAAGCACGAGCAATTCGATAAGTTTCTACCCGTTCGAGTTCCCTCTTCCCGGTGAAGATGACCCCGAATATACCCTCATTTCGCCGTACCGATTCGGTCTACTTCCATGGGGACAAAACCATGGCCGAACAGCACGCTCTCGGCTATTTTGGGTGTCATTCGGGTCGTCTCCAGATAAAAGCGAGACTTACCGAGACGGTGGTCATCTTGCGACCTGCTCTGCGCCGCGCCTTGGGCACTAACGTCTTTTGCCGCCGCCTCCCGGAGGCTGGTTTCGGCGTCCGCGGCCGCAGGTTTCGGCAACCTTACCGGAGCCGGCGGATGAGTGTCACTCTTGGCCTTCTTCCGCTTCCGGCCACCGAAATCCAGCCGCGGATACGGCGGGAAGGTGTAAGGTCCTAGATGGCTAGAGGGGGTGAATAGCCTATAAAAATTTCTACAAACTCACTAAGCAAACTTCGTTAGATACACAAACGGCGGAAAGCAAGTTATGCTTAGCCTACTAGATGTTGCAAGCCTCCTATCCAAGCAATTCTAGGAGGTGATCACTAGTACACACAAAAGCTACCACTAGTGATCAAGAGTTCTACCCACGGGATTTAGTCTACACAAGAAGTGGTTCCCGACCGACCACACAAGCAATTCTACCCACGGGATTTAGTCTACACAAGATGTGGTTCCCGACCGACCACGCAAGCAATTCTACTTTGCAAGAATGTAATCAAAGTAATACAAGAGAGGGTAGGAGCTTGTTATACCGACGTGTCGAGTCGAGGTTGCCAATCACCAAGGAGATGAACAATCAATCACAATCGGCAACACATAGAGGATGATGACCAATCACCGGGAGACAAGATGAACACAATGATTTATCCCCGAATGTTCACTTGGGCACCGCCAAGCTACGTCACCCGTTGTGTCGACCAACACCTAGATGGTTCCTCGGTGTGACCCTCAAGTCACTAGCCCCTCAAGGCTCGCCCGCAAGGCACCGCAAGACACCACTCTCAAGCGAGGTACTCAACGACACGCGCAATCCACTAGGATGCTCTTCGTGATCCCCACGAGGTGAGCTCAAACCTCTCACAATCAACCGGAGGTGGCCAAGAACAATCACCTTCGCTTGCCAACGCCTCCAACAATCTCCAAGCCGGCTAGGAGCGGTACTCTCCAAGAGTAACAAGAAATCCACCGGCGAAACCACCCACAAGTGCCACTAGATGCCCTCAAGCAATGCAATGCACTAGGTGATTAACTCAATCTCTCTTAGGATGAACAACCAAGCAAGGGAGAAGAGTGGGAGAGAGTCTCTTAGCTCAAAGAATGCACAAGGGATGAGAAATAGCCAAGAGACCTCCCCAAGGGCCGGCCACCTTCTATTTATAACCCCTCAAACAAATGTGACCGTTACCCCCTCGGGAGGCCGAGCAAGACGCGCCGGACGCGTCGTCGCGAACCGCCGGACGCGTCCGGCGCTTCTTCCGCGCGAGCCAAGTCGACCATTGGCTCCGCGTTCAATCTCGTCCCGCCACGTGTGCGTCCGCGCGGCGCCCGGCGCGCGCCATCGCGCGTCCGGCGTCGCGTCCGGTTCCGAGCCGCGCCCGGAACTTTCGTTCGGGCGTCCGGCGCGCGCCGGATGCGACCCGCGCGTCCGCCGCCTTTCGCCCACCAGCCGAGCCGCCATGCCGAGGCTCGTGACTCGCCGGACTCACGGTGAAAGCCCGCGTCCGCCGCGTGCGTCCGCGCGTCTCGCGCTCCGACCATGTCGGCCACTGGGAAGCACAGCCGAGCCACAATGCGCCGGACGCGTCCGGCGCTCGCCAAGGCGCATCTGGCGCCTCCTACAGATGCTGCCTTTCGCCGTGTCGTCGATCCAAGTTCTCAGACATGCTATCCAACAAGTATACCAACTTGAACAACGGAGATAGCATGATTTCAACCAAATTTTGCATCCGGCGCAATAGGGAATATGCATCCATTTTTCCCGAAAGCGCCGGATCCCGCCTCACAGGCTCGGCGGGTGGAAGAGAGGGACCCAAACCCATCTCTACCCTGCAAACCACAGCGCGCCCAAACGCCACCTTTGTAAATGTGCCAACACCACCAAGTGTACATCTCCGTGTGCTTGTGTGTTAGCTTTTCACAATCATTTCCCAAAGGTTAGGTTAGCTCACTAGGCCCTACATGCAATGCACTTCATGAATTCACCTAGTGGCACCCGTGCGTTGAATAGCCGATAAGACTTCCCCTCTTAATAGTGCGGCTATCGAACCTAAACCACTCACACCCTCTATGGTGTCTTGAGTGCAAAACAAAATGGCCCTATCGGTTATACCTTTGCCTTGAGCCCATTTTGTTCCTCCAAATGATATGAACGCTTCACACCATCATGTGACCGTCTCGATCCATCGATCCTGACTTCACTTGCCCTTCACCGTGCATCGGTCCATCGGTGCCTAGTCTTGCCCGAGCTTCACCATCGCATGGTCCTTCACTCCGAAGCCTCGACTAGCCCTTCACCTTCAACACCGGTCCATGGAGCCAAGCATCGTCTTGATCTTCATCTTTGATCACATGACACGTGTCATGCTTCATATTCAATATGCTCATCATGTGGACAACCTTTCTCTAAATCAACCACTTAGATAAACAAGGTTAGTCCTAGGTTTCATCAATTAGCCAAAACCAAACTAGGGACTTTCAATCTCCCCTTTTTGGTAATTGATGACAACCTCAACAAAGATGATTTTATAATAATGATTTTGAACTTGTCATGCTTGTCCAATCATTATGCTCACAAGAGAAATTTGGACAATTATAGCAAGTTCGGTTTTGGTAGTATTGCTCCCCCTACATATGTGCATAGAGTTTGGATTTGAAGCTTTGCACATATGCATGGATAGAAGTGTGGGGAGAGTAATTCTACCAAAATGATGCTAAGGTGTAAGAAATGGACCTTTGAAGCGTGATACCAATCGGAGTTGCCTTTTACACCATCCTTAGCACCATGAAGTAACTAGACATCCATCAAAACTCAAGAACCCCATGAGATCAACATTATAGGCAAAGTTCTTGAACCACTTGTAAGGTAGGGGAGTCTAGTTACAACCTATGCATGCTAGTAGATCATTTCACCATTCAAAACCTATACTAGCATTGCACCACACAAGCAAGGAGACACCACTTGTATAAAACTTTGAAACTAGGTGCCATGAGCAAGTCATATGAGAATGCACAAACAAATGCAACAACTTTGTTCATGAGCTTGCTCCCCTACTTGTGTGCATCAAAATTTTATTTACCCCTTTATCATGTTCAATCATCTTTTCTCTCCCCCTTTGTCAACAATTGCCCAAAATGGGATCAAATTGTGGAGAGAAAAGGACTTTGATGGAGTAAACAAAACTTTAGTCAAAATTGATTCAATCTAGACCACTTGCCAAAGTCATTTAATTTGGTTTGAACCAAAGACAAGCTTCTTCACACCTCATGACAAGGGTTATCTTGCCTATGTTGAATTAAACACTTGTAGCAAATATTCTAGATTCAACACTAGGATTGCAAGCCCACAAACATGTCATATGTCACCACTAGATCAAGCAAAGCATAGAAGCAATAGTGGTAAACATATATACATCAAACACATTTGATTTATGATGAATGCTCCAAATGCACCTTGTATGTCTACATGTGCTACCACAAGTATAATCCTAAGAATGAATGACATGTCAACCAATGGTACCTTGCTTTGTCGAAGGAGAGGCATGTCAAGTAGTGGTGGGGTGCATTCAACACATGTTTGAGAAATCAAGAATGTTCAATTCATTCCTTAGCTTGCAAAACCTTCTTTCATCAAGTGGCTTGGTGAGGATGTCGGCAAGTTGATCATCGGTGCCCACACTTTCAATGGAAATGTCACCCTTTTGTTGATGATCTCTAATGAAGTGATGCCTTATGTCAATGTGCTTTGTTCTTCCATGTTGAACCGGGTTTTGTGTCATCTTGATTGCACTTTCATTATCACAAAACAATGGCACATTCTTGAAGTTGATGCCATAATCCTTCAAAGTTGACTTCATCCAAAGCAATTGTGCACAACAACTCCCCGCACTAATATATTCGGCTTCGGCGGTAGAGATTGCCACACTATTTTGTTTCTTTGAGGACCATGACACAAGTGATCTTCCAAGAAGTTGACATGTACCACTTGTGCTCTTTCTATTGATCTTGCAACCACCATAGTCGGAGTCCGAATATCCAATCAATTTAAATTTTGACCCCTTGGGATACCACAATCCAACATCTCTTGTTTGCTTCAAGTACCTCAATATTCTCTTTGCGGCCATGAGATGACTCTCTCTAGGTGAGGCTTGATATCTAGCACACATGCAAACACTAAACATGACATCCGGCCTTGATGTGGTGACATAGAGTAGGCTTCCAATCAATGACCGATAATCCTTTTGATTCACCATATTGCCATCATGATCACTATCAAGATTCCCATTGGTGCCCATTGGAGTTGAGATTGGCTTTGCATCTTGCATTCCAAACTTCTTCAACATGTCCCTTATGTATTTCCCTTGACTCACAAATGTCCCATTCTTCAATTGCTTGACTTGAAGACCAAGGAAATAGCTAAGTTCACCAATTATGGACATCTCAAACTCATTTGCCATCATTTCACCAAATTCTTCACAATATGCTTGATTGGTTGATCCAAAGATGATATCATCAACATAGATTTGCACAATGAAGAGATCATTACCAATCTTCTTGGTGAATAGAGTAGTATCAACCTTGCCCATAATGAACCCCTTGGATTGAAGGAAAGTCTTCAATCTCTCATACCATGCTCTAGGTGCTTGCTTCAAGCCATACAAAGCTTTCTTCAACTTGTACACATGGTTGGGCTTCTTCTTATCTTCAAAACCGGGAGGTTGCTCAACATATACTAGCTCATTGATGATCCCATTTAGAAATGCACTCTTGACATCCATTTGATATAACTTGATGTTGTGGGCACATGCATAAGCCAATAAAATCCTTATTGCCTCCAATCTTGCCATGGGAGCATATGTTTCATCATAGTCAAGACCTTCAACTTGAGTATAGCCTTGTGCAACTAGTCTTGCTTTGTTTCTAATCACAACACCATCTTGATCTTGCTTGTTCTTGAAAACCCATTTGGTTTCAATGACATTGTGATCCTCCGGCCTCTCAACTAACTCCCACACATCATTTCTTGTGAAGTTGTTGAGCTCTTCTTGCATTGCCATGATCCAATCGGCATCATCCAAGGCTTCCTCAACTTTCTTTGGCTCTTTGGTTGACACAAATGATGCATACTCACAAATCATAGCCACTCTTGATCTCGTTTGCACACCACTTCTAATATCACCAATGACACTATCAATTGGATGATCTCTTGCAACATGTTGTGGTTGTAGCACTTGCACTTGATTGCTTGATCTTGGTTGATCACTTGACTTGTCTCCATTTGATGAACTAGCACCATGATCTTGCACTTGAGCATTGCTAGCTTGCCTCAATGGAGAATTGAGCACTTCATCTTTATCATCTTGTACATCAACCACTTGCTTTTCTCTTATGTCACCAATGTCCATGTTCTTCATAGCTTCAACCAATTGAGTTCCTCCAACATCTTCTAGATTCTCATCTTCATCTTGTGACCCATTGGTTTCATCAAATTGCACATCATGGACTTCCTCTAGAGTGCCACTTGAGTTGTTCCAAACTCTATAAGCTTTGCTTGTAGTTGAATAACCGAGTAGGAACCCCTCATCACATCTCTTTTCAAACTTCCCAAATCTAGTGCCCTTTCTCAAGATGTAGCATTTGCAACCAAACACTCTAAAATAGCCAATGTTGGGCTTTCTTCCATGAAGTAACTCATATGGGGTCTTCTCTAGCAAAGTATGACAATAGAGCCTATTGATGTAGTAACATGCCGTGTTGATTGCTTCATCCCAAAATGATTGACTAACATTGTACTCATGAAGCATTGATCTAGCCATATCAAGCAATGTTCTATTCTTCCTCTCAACTAGGCCATTTGATTGTGGAGTGTACTTGGCCGAGAATTGATGACCAATGCCATAGTGATCACACAATTCTTCCATTCTTGTATTCTTGAACTCACTCCCATTGTCACTTCTCACTTTCTTGATTCTCATGTCAAACTCATTGTGAACTCTAGTGAGAAAGGTCTTGAAGGTGTCATACACTTCACTCTTGTCACTAAGGAAGAATACCAATGTGAATCTTGTGAAGTCATCCACTATGACAAACCCATACTTGTTGCCACCAATACTTGTGTATGTAGTTGGGCCAAATAGATCCATGTGCAACAACTCAAATGCCTTGCATGTGCTCATTATGCTCTTCTTTGGATGTGAGTTTCCAACTTGCTTCCCGGCTTGACATGCACTACACAACTTGTCCTTCTCAAATACAACATCTTTCAAGCCTTCAACAAGATTGTGTTGTGTGAGCTTCTTCAATTGTTTCATGCCAACATGTCCAAGCCTTCTATGCCAAAGCCAACCCAAACTTGATTTTGATATCAAACATGTTGTCAAAGAAGCTTCACTGGTGTTGAAATCAACAAGATAGAGATTCTCATATCTAGAGCCTTTGAACACCAAGTTGGAGCCATCAAGAGAAACTACCTCAACATCATTTGCCCAAAAATGCACTTGTAGCCTCGATCACAAATTTGTGCCACGGAGAGAAGATTGAAATCCAAGCTTTCAACTAGCATCACATTGGAGATACTCATGTCATTTGATATTGCAATCTTGCCCAAACCAACAACCTTGCCTTTCTTGTTATTGCCAAAAGTAATTGACTCAATGCCACTATCATTCTTCTCAATTGAATCAAACATTCTTGATGTGCTGGTCATGTGTTGAGAACACCCACTATCAATGATCCAATGCCTTCCTCCGGCTTTATAGTTCACCTACAAGCAAATCAATGAAGCTTAGGTACCCATTTTTGCTTGGGTCCTTGTAGGTTAGTGACTAAGCTCTTTGGTACCCAAATTGCCTTCTTCTTTGGACCAACAATGGGTGTACCAACAAACTTAGCTTGTACACCTTTCACACCCTTGGTAAGCACATAACAAGAATCAAAAGGTATAGCATTGTCAAGTTTCTTGTTTTGTTGCTTCTTGTTGCAATTTTGCTCTAGGTGCCCAACTTGCTTGCATCTATAGCAAAACCGACCATTGCTCTTCACAAAGCTAGGCTTTGGAGTTGCAAAGGCCGACTTGCCCTTCTTGGGGTTATAGCCCAATCCCTCTTTGTTAAGAGAGAACCTTTGGCTACCCAAGCACTTTAGCAAGCGGGCCTCACCACCATAGGCTTTGCCTAAGGCATGAGTGAGCTCATCCACCTCCTTCTTGAGGGTCTCATTCTCTACTATTAGTGTAGCATCACAAGTGAAGCCATCACTAGTAGTGGAGATAGAGTCGGTGGTGGTGGTGGATGATGTGCTACAAGAAGGGTTAGCATTTGTCATGATGATAGGTTGATAAAATGATTCATCAATGATGTCACAAGTAAGGCCTATATCACATGATGCAACCACCACTTTCTTTGCTTGTTGCTCAAGTAGAAGTGAGTGAGCCTTTTCAAGCTTAGAATGAGCATCACCAATTTTCTCATGGTCTTCCACTAGACTCTCATGAGTGGTCATAAGCTCACCTAGGGCTTTCTCTAGTATTTCTACTTTCATTGAAAGCTTCTTGCACTCCTTTTCCTTGGCAATAGCTATATCTCTAGTTTCTTGCATCAAGTCATATAATTGATCCTTAGAAGGTTCATCATCATCATCAATATTATCAACATTGTGAGCATATTCCATCTCACTATCATCATCACTATCATCATATTGTACCTTGGTTTCCTTGGCCATGAAGCACGATGGTGATGAAGAGAATAATGAAGGCTTCTTGTTGATGGCGATGGAAGCCATAGCCTTGCTGCTTGTATCTTCATCTTCATCATCATTGTCACTCTCCCAAGTGACCACAAATGCACCATTCTTGCCCTTCTTGAGTGTCATCTTGGCCTCATGCTTCTTCTTCTCAAACTTGCCCTTGTTGTAGTTCTTCTTCTTCTCATATGGGCATTCGGCTTGTAGATGCTCGATGCTATCACAATTGAAGCACTTTCTTGGTTGCTCTTGCTTCTTGAAGTTGTTTCTCTTGAAGCCTCTTCTCTTGATGAACATGTGTCCCATCTTCTTCACCACAAGAGCAAGTGCCTCATCATCAATCTCAAAGTCACCATCTTCCTCATTGGTTTCTTCTTCTTCAAAGATTGGTGCTTTGCCCTTGGAGGATGTGGCTTGGAATGCCACGGTCTTCTTCTTCTTCTCCTCTTCCACCTTCTCATCATCTTGATCAAATTTGTCATATGTCAAGACTTCACCAAGCAAATCATTTGGCTTCTTATTTTCAAGCCCATCTCTTTGTAGCATTAGCTTCAACATCTTGAAGCTCTTCGGCAAGCAAATCAAGAACTTGTGACAAAAGTCTTCATCTTTTGTCTTGTGTCCCAAACTCTTGAGATCATTCACAATCACTTGTAGACGATGAAACATTTCAATGATTGTTTCATCCTCCTTCTTCTTGAAGTTCTCGAACTCACTCTTGAGTCCATATAGCTTGGCACTCTTCACAACCTTGGTGCCCTCATAGGTCTCGCCCAACCTAGTCCACACTTCACTTGCAAGCTCCAAATCCTTGATTCCCTCAAACACCTTTGTATCAATGCCATTGTATAGGGTGTTGAGAGCCATTCTATTGCATGTGATGTTGGCTTTGTCTTCATCGATGAGATGATCATTATCAAGTATGGCATAGTCATGCAATGTAACTTGCAACACTCTCTCTTGTATCGAACCAAGATACATGATCATCTTTCTCTTCCAATGGTCAAATGAGCTAACTCCATCAAACATTGGCGGTTTGCCCCCAACATGGTTGAACACAGTTTGAGCCATCTTAACACCGTAGGATGTTAAGTCTTGCACTAAAACGGTGACCTCGGCTCCGATACCACTTGTAAGGTCCTAGATGGCTAGAGGGGGGTGAATAGCCTATAAAAATTTCTACAAACTCACTAAGCAAACTTCGTTAGATACACAAACGGCAGAAAGCAAGTTATGCTTAGCCTACTAGATGTTGCAAGCCTCCTATCCAAGCAATTCTAGGAGGTGATCACTAGTACACACAAAAGCTACCACTAGTGATCAAGAGTTCTACCCACGGGATTTAGTCTACACAAGAAGTGGTTCCCGACCGACCACACAAGCAATTCTACCCACGGGATTTAGTCTACACAAGATGTGGTTCCCGACCGACCACGCAAGCAATTCTACTTTGCAAGAATGTAATCAAAGTAATACAAGAGAGGGTAGGAGCTTGTTATACCGACGTGTCGAGTCGAGGTTGCCAATCACCAAGGAGATGAACAATCAATCACAATCGGCAACACATAGAGGATGATGACCAATCACCGGGAGACAAGATGAACACAATGATTTATCCCCGAATGTTCACTTGGGCACCGCCAAGCTACGTCACCCGTTGTGTCGACCAACACCTAGATGGTTCCTCGGTGTGACCCTCAAGTCACTAGCCCCTCAAGGCTCGCCCCGCAAGGCACCGCAAGACACCACTCTCAAGCGAGGTACTCAACGACACGCGCAATCCACTAGGATGCTCTTCGTGATCCCCACGAGGTGAGCTCAAACCTCTCACAATCAACCGGAGGTGGCCAAGAACAATCACCTTCGCTTGCCAACGCCTCCAACAATCTCCAAGCCGGCTAGGAGCGGTACTCTCCAAGAGTAACAAGAAATCCACCGGCGAAACCACCCACAAGTGCCACTAGATGCCCTCAAGCAATGCAATGCACTAGGTGATTAACTCAATCTCTCTTAGGATGAACAACCAAGCAAGGGAGAAGAGTGGGAGAGAGTCTCTTAGCTCAAAGAATGCACAAGGGATGAGAAATAGCCAAGAGACCTCCCCAAGGGCCGGCCACCTTCTATTTATAACCCCTCAAACAAATGTGACCGTTACCCCCTCGGGAGGCCGAGCAGCACGCGCCGGACGCGTCTGCCGCGAACCGCCGGACGCGTCCGGCGCTTCTTCCTCGCGCGCGAGCCAAGTCGACCATTGGCTCCGCGTTCAATCTCGTCCCGCCACGTGTGCGTCCGGCGCGGCGTCCGGCGCGCGCCATCGCGCGTCCGGCGCTCGCGTCCGGTTCCAGAGCCGCGCCCTGGAACTTTCTGTTCGGCGTCCGGCGCGCGCCGGATGCGACCCTGCGCGTCCGCCGCCTTCTGCCCACCAGCCAGCGCCATGCCGAGGCTCAGTACTCGCCGGACTCAGCACAGTGAAAAGCCCGCGTCCGCCGCGTGCGTCTGCCGCGCGTCTGCCGCTCCGACCATGTCAGCCACCAGCACAGGCCGAGCCACAATGCGCCGGACGCGTCCGGCGCCTGCCCAAGGCGCATCTGGCGCCTCCTACAGATGCTGCCTTTCGCCGTGTCGTCGATCCAAGTTCTCAGACATGCTATCCAACAAGTATACCAACTTGAACAACGGAGATAGCATGATTTCAACCAAATTTTGCATCCGGCGCAATAGGGAATATGCATCCATTTTTCCCGAAAGCGCCGGATCCCGCCTCACAAGCTCGGCGGGTGGAAGAGAGGGACCCAAACCCATCTCTACCCCGCAAACCACGCGCCCAAACGCCACCTTTGTAAATGTGCCAACACCACCAAGTGTACATCTCCGTGTGCTTGTGTGTTAGCTTTTCACAATCATTTCCCAAAGGTTAGGTTAGCTCACTAGGCCCTACATGCAATGCACTTCATGAATTCACCTAGTGGCACCCGTGCGTTGAATAGCCGATAAGACTTCCCCTCTTAATAGTGCGGCTATCGAACCTAAACCACTCACACCCTCTATGGTGTCTTGAGTGCAAAACAAAATGGCCCTATCGGTTATACCTTTGCCTTGAGCCCATTTTGTTCCTCCAAATGATATGAACGCTTCACACCATCATGTGACCGTCTCGATCCATCGATCCTGACTTCACTTGCCCTTCACCGTGCATCGGTCCATCGGTGCCTAGTCTTGCCCGAGCTTCACCATCGCATGGTCCTTCACTCCGAAGCCTCGACTAGCCCTTCACCTTCAACACCGGTCCATGGAGCCAAGCATCGTCTTGATCTTCATCTTTGATCACATGACACGTGTCATGCTTCATATTCAATATGCTCATCATGTGGACAACCTTTCTCTAAATCAACCATTAGATAAACAAGGTTAGTCCTAGGTTTCATCAATTAGCCAAAACCAAACTAGGGACTTTCAGAAGGGAGTTCACGTCCACATCACGGGCGCTCGGGATCTTTCGCGACATCTTGTCGCTCCCTTCGTCCGGGCACCCGAATTCCTGCAACAAAAGGCAAGAACAAAAACACAAGTCAGAGCCAAATTTGGTTAAAAACAGAAGGAGAGAAAAAATCTCCAAACTCAAAGCACAAAAGGGCAAGCAAAGCTAGCAGCACGCGCAAGCATTCGGTACCGTGTGCCCAGCCGATCCCTCGGGGGATTCGGCAACCTGAAGGGCTGGTTGGCGGCTTCGTTTCAGCGGTTTCGGCCAAGCACGCTCGGCCATTCGGCGACCTACCCGAATGTCTTCGTCCTCGACGGGCGGCGTTTGCCGAGCTCTCTCCTTCCGAACGCGGGTTTTGGCTTGGGCGGTGCTCCGGACAGCTGCCGAATGACGGCCGGTGCCGCGGCCGCTGCCGCGCCCTCTCCCCCGTCCACGGCCAGGTCCGGTGGTACTTGGCGCGCGCGCAGCCGCGGATGGGCCGGCCTCAGCATTCGGTTCGCCCGCCGAAACGGTCCTCTTTATTGGCGCAGGGCGGTCGGGATACTCGAGGCTCATCAATTCCCATACGCGGTTCAAGCGGCCCTTTGGGCCAAGTTGGCGCAGCTTCGCTTCGTGCTCCTTGTCACCATACCGGTCACATATTTGGTTGGCCCGACGCTCAACATCCGCGAGGAACGCCGAATCTGAGGAATACTCAGCCGGTCATTTCAGCACTAGCGCCGGACCCTTGTAGTTCTTCTTCGAGGAGAAGCATGCGAAGCTCATGCCCCGGCTGCGCAGCCACTGGCCCAAAGACAACATCTCCTCCACCAAGTCCCGACTGATCTGGCGATTCGCAGTCAGCCAGTAAGTTTCGGCAGCATCGCCGCTCACCTCATCCCCTGCGCGGAGTTCGCCTTGGGTAAGCCCAACGATGGGGGTCATCAGCGAGACCAAGCCGTGAGCTTTTGGCAGTCCCAGACGTTTCGCTTTGGCCACAGCCGAATCTTCACAAACCCGAATGTAGAACCAGTGCTTCTTCCAATTGTCCCACATGCTTTTAAAATAAGGGACTATGCATTCGTCAACCTTTTTCTTCGCGGGGATGAAGTTGAAGGACCCGATCTCCATCCGGTAGTCCTTGTCGGACGTGTACTTCCCGTGCCGATGTGATTCATAAAGGTCCACGAATAAGGGAACGCTCAAGGGGCTTCCCATCATCTTCATGCACATCGCATAGACGCTAAGTCTGGAGATGGCGTTTGGGGTAAGATGGTGAAGTTGCAGCTTAAAGCGGTCCAGGACCGAAACCAAAAATTCCTCCTCCAAAGGAAAATGAAAGCCAGCCCGGAAATAGTCGCGAAACACCAAGGCCTCGTGGTCTTTGGGATCCGGTACTTTTCTCCTTTCGGGGGGGCGCGGCAGTTGGCTTTTTCGGCAACAGTTAGGTACCCGTCCCGCACGTAGCTATCAAGTTTCGAGTCGTCAACGTCTGACTCTCCAAGCAGACAGGACCATCCCACCAGCTTGATGCGTTTCGCGGCAGGGCCCGAATCAGCATCGGCCACACCAGTTCGTTGCAGAGGAGCTATGCTATGGGTATCCAGCTCCCCAGCCTCAAAACATTCGACGTCTTCGTCCATGAAATTCTCCCCTTCTGATTCCGACTCCGAATCGTCCTCAACCACAACGGGCGCAACCGCGCGCAAGGGCGCAACTCGCTTCCCGGCCGTGATGGCAGTGCGAGGATTGGGGGCCGAGACGGATTCGCTCGATGACTCCGAGCTAGTTTCGGCTGAGCCGCTGGATCCAGTGCCAGTTCCACTGGGATCGCCGGATTCGGTGCCATAGCCGGGGTCCGTTGGGTTAGGGTTCTGGCTATCGGTCGCCGACGAGCTCGCCATGTTAGTTTCGGGGTCGTCGAAACTATAATGTAAAAAAAAGCGAACTGTAAGATGCCTTTCGTAGCACCTGCCGAAGCAAAACAAGAAAAATCCCCGAACCCCGAACCGCGAATGTACCAAAAGGTGAAAGAGAGAACTCACCGAATTCGCAGCAGCCACCGAATGCCTTTCGCTGATCTCGCCGAATGCTCTGAGGAGACCTCTCACACGCGCGGGTCAGCGGGGGGCGTGAAAATGACGCCGGCCGCCCGGGGGTCCTTTTATAGGCGAGGGAGGTGGCCGTTACGCGACGAAACATCGCATCGGTTGCGCTTCCCGAGGTGACGGTTCACGCGCGCCAAAAAAAAAATCTCTCTCCGATTGCACACTTCAAACCTGAGGACAGGCTTCCCGCGTGCAAATCGGGGACGGCGTTGGGCAATTCGGCCCGGGCGCCGAATTCAAGGCAGCTCATTCTCCATACGTGAAACAGCGCAGCCAGGGGCCTTTTGGCACCCCAGGCCTTTCGGCATCCTATTCCTTATCGGCTCCTGCCGAATCCCGCGCTGACGGAATTCGACAGTCGCCGAGGGGCTACTGTTGGGGGATAGCCGAAGCCTAGGCGCCAGGCGCTGGCCGAAAGGCCCATATGATCCGGCTTGTGCCCATGAGATTCGGCAGACAGCCCTAATGCCCAACTAAACCAGGCGAAAGCCTCATTCGGCGTGCCGCCAGGGCAACGGCCGGTGCGCACCCGGGGGAGATTCGGCGAGGACGCTGAATCCACCCGCCGAACCAGTGCGTTTCGGGTCCCTAACTATTATCTTAGCTGTGTGCAGGTAGATGGTTGATCCACAGCCCCAAGGGAGCTGCGCTGGGGAAGGCAGCGTGGACGTCCGATGACAAGTGGGGCTTAGGCGGTCGGCCGCCCAGGAGACAAGGCTTAGTGCTGCAAGCTTGACCGTTTAGCCCTTTGCCAGCTGTTGCATAGGGCTTTAGGGGGCAAACCCTAAGGGCAAAATCGTCTTGTAAATGCCTACGGGCAACTATAAATATGCTAGGACGGCGACCGTGTAAGGGGGACTGATTCTTGAGTAATACATTGGTTTTCCACCAACGCGTGTTATTCGCATGTCTTTCGTTATATTTTATATTCGGGGTTCTAGGCTTTCGGCCTAGAACAACAAATTCCCTGGCATGCTCGGTGCAGACCTCATTGTCATGGACAACAGTGAATCTGCACTCATTAGATGATCTATCTACTATTGTGTAAGCGCCAGAATAATATAGCTCATTGCAGAATCGCTCGTGCACCTCCCTTGTGTAAATGGTCTCACTATGACTCTCAATCGCAACACCTGTTCTTTTCCTCCTGCATAGCTGTAGGTGTACAAAAATAAAAGAATCAAATTAGTAAACTTAATTATTCTGCATAATGTACATACCACATCATGTGTGTTTTCAGAATTTGTGAAGTATGAATCATGTGTTTGCAACTCACCATCTTTGTTTTGTAATTCTCCTTTTCCTCCTCTTGGTTTCTGTCGAATTGAAAATCCCTGAATTTTGACACAAATAGATGCATTGGGGCTGACCGTTGGATAAATTTCTTTAGCATGTGGTTTGCACTTTCGCTCCTCTGTGTGCTTGTCATCCCTGCGCAAAATATATCCATGAAGTACGGTTTAGCCCACATCCCTCTCATCTTGTAAGCTCTGATTAGCCATTTGTTTTCTTTTAGATTGTACTCCTCTATTAGCTCTGACCAACGCTTTTCGAATGCACTTGGTGACACTTCATCAGTAATCAGTGTGTTAAACTTCCTTTTGAAAGTACTCTTTTTAGAGTAAGGGGTCCCAATTTTTTGTTTTGCTTTCCTTAGGACATGCCATCTGCACCATCTGTGTCTTGTGCCAGGTAGTGTTGACTTTATTGCTGCGGCCATTCCTTGGCATTGATCTACAAAATCAAGAACCGTTTGCATATTTAGTATACACCACACATGTGAAGTAAACGTTGCATATGGTATTTGCATGCTGCACATAAGCCAATATACTACTTGTACTATTAACTCACCAGTACGTATTGTATCTGGTTGATCCCCCCCCCCCAAGATTTCCACAAAGTTGCGGAATGTCCACTCGAAGTCTTCCGTGCGTTCATGGTTTAAAAGTACCCCTCCGAAAATGATGGATTGGTAGTGGTTGTTCACTCCGACAAAAATACCAAATGGCAGGTTGTAAAGATTGGTTCTATAAGTAGTGTCGAAGGTGACAACATCGCCAAATTTGTGGTAATCTGACCTGTTCTTCCCTGTGCACCAAATCATTGCTTCAATCACTCCTCCATTGTCCGTTTTGAACCTAACTTCCAAATCATTGTCTGCTTGCTTCATGTGCTGCAAAAGCTCTATAGTTTTCTGCATGTCATCTTTTATATCATCCTGCGCCAATGCTGCACACATGTTCTTCACTGCTTGCTTCTTTATAGGCACTTCCGAATCTGCGGACAGCACACCTACAATGCTGCATACACGGCCTAGTGTGACGTTGTTTCTTCTCAATCTCTTTATGAATTCTTTTGTCATTGCATCGATGAAACTGTGCGACCCCCACTGCTTCTACTCGCAATAGCTTGTTGACAAAGGATGATTATGATCTGCAACCACTCCAGTTATTATCCAAGAGTGCTCATCAGTCCTGTGCAGTTGGATTTTGGCTTTGCAACCTGACCGTGCCGACGCTGCCATTGGGTTCCTGCAGAAACCCTGAAATTCATAATCCATGTCAGTTAACACGGTCAACAACAAAACCGGTACCCACTGCCGAGAATATATCTTACCTCACATGAGCACACTATATCTTTCCTTGTGATGTAGTTGTTAGCATTCTTTTTGGATCTGGATTCTCTTATACCGAATCCAATCTCCCATGAATATATGTTGTAGAATTCTTTCGCTTCTTCATACGAATTGAATGTGGTTCCGCAGTATGGGAAGAACACTGCTTCACCTGGCCTATCCTTGGACGGGCATATAGCATTGTTAAGAGCACTAATCTCTCTCGGTGTGGAGCAGTAATCTGGCCCTGTCTTTCCTCGTTTCCTGCAGTTAGGCACCAGTCATGACACAAGGTCAGTTAATAATAACTCTCTTTCTAAGCAAACACTACTGGAATCGGGTTCTTTGCCGACTGCTCAAAGCAGGCGGCAAAGGCCCGAATGCAGTCGGCAAAGGTCTTTGCCGACTGCATTCCATGTGGCAGGCGGCAAAGGGGTGGCGGCAAAGGCGGGGGCGGCAAAGGCCGCCTTTGCCGCCCGCCACGGGATTGCGGCGGCAAAGGCCTTTGCCGCTGCCCGGAGCAAGATCGGCCAAGATTTTTGAGAAAAATAAAAAAAAAAAGACGAGCCCGCCAAGCCCATCTAGGGCCCTGCGAGCCCATCAACGCCGTCGTCGGGCCGCCGCGGCCGCCGCGCCGCTGTCCCGCCGCTGGACTGCCGCGCCGCCGTTGTCCGTCGCGCCGGGGCCGGAGCTCGCCCAGCGCCGCAGCTACCCGCCGGCCGCCAGTGCTCCATCGTCGCTGTTGTTGCCTTCTCCCATTCTCGTGCACCCCGGATCTGGACCAACAAAGAGACAGAGGGAGGAGTGAGAGAGATGGAGAGAGGAAGAGGAAGATCGAGGAAGACAGTGACGAACTCACCTCCTTGGACCGCGGGCTGCCTCTCGCGTAGCCGCCCCACCTCGCGCTGACGCCACCTTGCCGGTCCGCCATGCGCCTGGATCTGGAGAAGTGAGGAAGGGAGGGGAGCCGGGATCTGGAGGGGAGGTGAGGAGGCCGTGGCCCCTCCCTGCCGCGCCACCGCCCGCATGGAGAAGATGTTGCCGTGTGCCGCATGTTGCCGTGTGCCGCCGGGTCACGAGCTCACCGCGCCGCCAGGCCACGAACCACCCTGTGATTGTACGCGTGCTATTTCTGGAGGGAGGGAGGAGCGCCTCTCCCTCTCGCCATGGCTATTTCTGGCGCATGGTGCCATGCGCTCTCACACGAAAGAGAGGGAGAGCGGCCAAGAGAGAGGGAGGTGGTAGAGAGAGAAGTGAGGGTGGCGGTGGAGAGGATTGGGCGGAGTGGAGAGGGCGGTGGCGGGGGAATGGGGTGAGGGGGAGACTGGAGAGTGGGAGGGTTAGGGTTAGGGTGTTATATATGCGATGGGAATGGGCTGTGGTGGGCCAATTGGGCTGGACAAGGGAATGGGCTGTGGTGGGCCAATTTTGACTTGTCTACGATGGCAATCGGCAAAAGGAATTTTGCCGATTTGCGCGATCCAGCGATCGGCAAATTATTTTCTTATTTTTTTGAATTTTGAGTTCAAACTTTTTCTGTGGCCTAAGTGTATTGTTTACAAGCACATGTTCCAATTTGGGACTTTTTTATAACCTTTTGCTATATTTCGTTGATTTATTTTGTTTCCTTGTATTTTCCCAGATAATTCAAGTTTAAACTGCAGGTGCATGAAAAAATGCAATTTAGCCATTCGAAAAATGATATTCATGTTGGAGAGTTTATTTTGAGGCCATGTGCAGAAGGTCACCCAAAATTTTGAAGTCCTTATCCACGGAACAGGAGTTTTCCGACGTGAGACAGGTGTTTTTTAATTATATAAAATCCAAACGAAGTCGAAAAATCACGAAACTTGTCGAGGTGTCGTGTTATCGCATGTGTAGGCTATGGTAAAAATTTCAAAATGTTTTGAGCATGTTTCGACATCAGATGTCCAAAACTCGTCATCTCCATATGTGATCACATGTGATCACATGAGGAGATGTTTGGGTTTTAGCCACCCGATATCAAAACTTGGTTGAAACATTCTCAATTTTTTATCACAGCCTCCACATACGATGACACGACACCTCGCCAAGTTTCGTGATTTTCGAACTTCATTTGCATTTTTATATAATTAAAAAACACGTCTTCCGCAATTGGAGAACCATGTTTCGTGAAAAAGAAGTTAAATTTTTTGGGTGAGTTCTTGGATAGGGTCTCAAAATACACTATCTAACATGAATATAATTTTTTGAATGGCTAGGTTTCATTATTTCATGCACCTACAGTTCAATTTTACTTTTTCGAGAAAAATGCAAATAAACAAAATAAATTTAAGAAATATAGCAAAAAGCTATGAAAATGTTTCAAATTTGAAAATATGATTCAATACAATCTAGAATGATCACCGAAAAAATTTGAGATCAAAATTCAAAAGAAAAAAAAAATTCTTTGCCGCTTGTCTCGGCGGTAAGCAAAGACATCCTTTGCCGACGCGAGACTTTGCCACCTGGCGGCACCCGAGGGCAGTCGGCAAAGGATGCCCTTTACCCGGCTTGCCGAACTTTGCCGCTGCCAAGATCAAGGCGGTCGGCAAAGGATGCCTTTGCCGACCGCCTGGCCTTGGCAGCGGCAAAGTGCCGCGGCAGTCGGCAAAGTGCCAGTTTCCCGTAGTGAAAGGTCAGTTCTTACTTCCATTGCAACATCGGTGCTTTTTTGAAAAACCATGAAGCACTCAATTGAGTTCAGATTCCTTTTTAGCATTTGCAGTCAATCTGTGGTTTATTAAAAGACAGAAAATCATTGGTGCATGAATACCCAGAATCTGAACTTTCAATTCTACATTTGTACTCATTTTTTTTGCAATTAGTGTAGCACAGTGTGTTTGTTTCTATTAGCGCAGATCCAGTGATTCAAGTCTATTCTCTCAAATTATGCACAGAATGGTTGTCAACAATTGTATCAGTTATTTCAACAAAGACTTATGGAAAATAACCAACAAGCATTACATGTTTCATTCTAAAGTATAGTATGTTTGTCCTTATCCTTCGCATCATCAGTGCATTCCTACCGAAAAATAATCGACCAGAATTCTCATACAGGAGACTAACCTCTTCTTATAGGAAAGCGACGTTAACACCTCAGTTTGTGAAGACGGCAGCTCGCTGGGATCCGGTGCCTGGAGTGCCGCATTCTCTATGGGCGATGGAGTCTAGTTTGTGACTCACCAATCAATATATTGGAGAGGGAGATTGTATGGCTGGTGGCTATCTGATTCGATTCGGGAGGGCTCACCGAGTCTTCTGTACCAATTTCATTTCCTATCGTGGGTTCATCCACCTGAGGCCTTGTTTAGTTCCGGCCTAAGTTGGGAGTTTGCATAGTCCGTGTCAAATCGGGCCATTAAGATCAGAAGATTTCGTTTGTATTTGGTAAAAATTGTCCAAACTTTGACTAATTAGGCTCAAAATGTTCGTCTCGCAAAGTACAATCAAACTGTGCAATTAGTTTTTGATTTCGTCTACATTTATTACTCCATGCATGGGCCGACATTTTGATGTGACGGGGAATAGGAATTCTGCATAGTGAATTTGGTGGCAAATTTGGGGATCTAGACAAGGCCTGAGATGAGGAACTCGTCGTGCTCATTGCTATCGAGTTCTCAGCGGAGGAAGCGAAGAATGCTGAGAAGTTTGAACCGAGGCCGTACCACGAGTCTTTCTCAGATCCGGCTGCAGTTGTTTCAGTCTGAAAGCTTGCGATGGAAGGAGCACAATTTCGAAATGATCCTTCTAGTGGAAGGAGGCCAGGCGATCCTGTTCCCGCTCCTTGCGGTGGAAGGAACCCAACCCCGGTCCTGTTTGGCCCCCGTGGTGTCAAGGAGCCAACATACAGGCCTGTTTCGATTACGTGTTTGTTGTGGGCTATATTACTACCAAGTTGGGCCATCCCGTTATTTTTATCGCCTCCTTGATCAGGGTGCGCACGTCGGCACCGAGTTACAGCTTTCGCGGATTCTGTGTCTCAGGGGTCTGATACCCACCCAATTCATGACCGTCCATCTGCGTAACAAGATTCGTGCAAAAACTAATGACAAATGACAAAGCGAATCACTAGCAAAGCATTAGCGAAGGGACACCGATCTGGGGACAGAACCGAACCGCGCGTACGCATAGCAGAACCCCGGAAACCCCCTCGTCCTCTTCCTTCCGAAGCTTCCCCTCCCGCAGCCTCCAATGCTCCGCTCCGCCGCCGGCCCAGCGTCGCCCCTTCCTCCGGCGCCGCTCCCTCCACACCCTCCCTCTCCTACCCCACACGCGCCACGCGCCGCGAGCCACCCTGGGCTGACGGACCACGACGGCGCGCTTAGGCTTCACCACTCCCGGCCGCCGCGAGACGGGCTTGCCAGCTACGCCGCGCCGCGACCCCAAAGCCAGTACGCCCCTGCGTGGCGAGCTCTGCCCCGGCCGCCGTGAGGCGCGTGGTCGAGCTCTACCGCGTGGCGACCTCGGCCCAGCCGCCACAAGCCGTGCCGCAGGCTGTGCTCAAGGAGATCCGCCCCGGCCACCGCGAGACGGGCGAGCCAGCTCCACTGCGCCGCGAAGCCATGGCCAGCACGCCCTTGCGTGGCGAGCTCTGCCCCGGGCGATGCAAGACGCGCGGGTGAGCTTCCTCCATGGTAAGAACACTAATTATAAACGTATTGTTCCTGTTGTGCATGTCTTAGACTTGTCTCTAAATTGAATTTCCTAGTGCGCATAAACAATGCCTTGAAACCCGTTAACAACTTGCAAATTAGTTGATGGCTACCCATTAGCAGAGTATCTGATAGTCTGCAAACCTGCCTCTTCACTACACACTTAGGCAGTGGAATTATACATGCCTTTTCAATTTTAGAGTAGCTGACATTGGTGGTGGTGGATGAACAGCAATGTCGTTAATTGATTTCTCTCCTACTGTGTAATTGTGCTTAGGCTTACTAGTCTACATGGTGTCAGCATATAATTAGAAGGTCTAGCTTAGAATCGCAAAGGTGCATGCAAAAGCCGGCGGGGAATGATATTGATGGTCTTAGCATCAGCGGTGACTTTTCCAAGTTCCAGACAGTTAATTTTGTCAATGCGCCATCAGTATCTTTGCACCGGATCGATATTGATGCTACTTTGCGATTCATTCAAGCAGCTTGGGAGTTGGAGCTTTGCAGGTTGGGTTCATTCAAATTTATCTTTTTATTTCCTTTGTTGCTACTTGAGCTCTTTCAAAAACATGTAATGTTATCAATTCCAATTTCCAATTTCAGCTGGCCAACTCACTGATGGACTATGACCCTTCATATGATTCTGAAGAAGCTTCCACAGTAATGCCATCATCTTTCCATGATATCAGTGATGTTGAGTTCCAAGACAATTGGGCCAGGGTTTGGTGAGCATTGGAATCATTTGACAGTTTGGGCACTTATAAAAGGATGTGTGCAAATTCTGTAACTCCCCTCACTATTTTTTCCTTCCAGGATGGACCTTGGAACCTCGGATTACCTTGGCTTGGATGTATTGCTAAACTGTGAGTTGAGTTCAGAGTAAGACATCTTTCACTGATAATGTAAAATATAGTTGCAATCTTTGCTTGGTGGTGTTTTTATTACTGACTGCATTTATCACCCCAAATATAGAGATCAATTGCTCCGGAAACTTGATAATATGTATGTAGCTATACAAGATCTGTGAAGATTAACTTAGAAAGGGTCAGAGAGACCTTTAACCCCACCAGGAGGGTATATACTCCTAAGTGTTAACTAAACTAGCCATTCTTATGCTCTTGACTGCTAGCTTTGTACATGACCACACAACATCACTTCAATGCAGGCCACATGCATAATGAAGTGCTGTATATTATTTTTCAGATTTGGAATCACTGCACCTTATAACTTAGATTTGTTGCCTTGACTGAACCTGCAGGCACTTGGGTGTCAAACAAGTGGTTTTGGAAGCAAGAAAATCGGTAACTGGGAAGAGAGCATGACGAGCTCAGATTATGGATTGTATACAAGCGCTTGAAGATATGATATTGACAGGTGACATGCTGTGGTGATGCAAGGGTGACCGAGAAATTTGAGCAAGGACTGACCCAAGACTGCATGTATCTCGATGTGCTCTTGTATGTAAATAAATAAATAAATTGTCATGGGTTTTATTGTCGTGATAGTTTTCAATTTGACGAAGACTCTTTTCACTGAGAAATGTTTTTGTTATTATGCTTCCAGGGGCTGTGCAAGGCATCTTTGGCTACATCTCGACGGCGTTGTTGTGTGCGGTTCGCTGATGCATGAAGGGTCAGATCATGTCGCCGTGGCAGTGGTTCATCTCCGAGGACGGCGTCATCAATTCCTGCATGCACACGTCCGCGGCGAGCTGCCCCTCCACCTCGCGCTCACGCGCCCTATGTGGCGGCTGCGGCCGTCGCGCGCGCCACGGAGGCGCTCGGCAAGGCCCCCGTCCACCCGGGGTGGGGTGGGTTGGGGCGCCGTGGTCACGACAGCGGTGCCCGACGCGCGGGCGCGGACCAGGGCTAGAGCGACCGGGCTGGGAGCAAGGGACCGCACGGTGCGACGAGGACGAGCCCGCCTGCCCACTGCGTGTGCTCGTTCAATGCGGCCACGCGCTCATTCGCCGGCGCTGAGTGCGCTTGTCCGTGCCATCGCGCTTGCCCGCAGGCGGCTGTGCTCGTCGCCCCGCTGTCTGTGCCTGCGTGTGCACCACGCACGTGTGGCAGCCGCCGCGTGTGCTCGTCGAAGCCGCCACGCTCGCTCGCCGGCTGGCCGCCGCGCCCATCCTCCTCCAGCCCAGCTGTCGCGCCTGTTCTAGAAGAAGGTGGAGCTACAGGTGCTTGCTTGAATACAAACCTATTCCATTTCACTTGTTTGACTTACATGCCAAATTCAGCTCTTTTTTGTTTTCTCCAAACTGAGTAGTTACATTACATATGAAAATAAGCAAGATCATGAACATTCAGTTGTCTTCCTCAAATCCTATATAGAATCATTAGGCAGCAAAGAGTAAAATTCCTTCATTGTCCAACATTAGGCTTGTCTTCTGTATAGAATCATTTTTGCTCTCTCTTGGGTGAAGTCCAACTGCTCATATATAGCGGCCAAAATTATCTAGTTGAATTCTACTTTCATGTAGACCCTTTTAAATCAAGATTTAAATATTCAATCATTGGTACTTCCAGGCCACTGGGCATTTTGGTGGCTGTAGCATAGGATGACCTTCAGCTGGTTGGTGAATGAATCAACTTCAAGCGTCAATCGACTAATCGACCCCACATTGGAAGGTGGATGTGCGGCTGTCATGTTACAGATAGCTGAATGAAGACAGCTTCCATGGTCTACCTGAACCAATAAAAGCACCAGAACAATATACTTGTTCTTGCTCAGATTTGTATTGCCATATGACATTTGTTATTATAAGATGTATTTTGTACGCTGTAATTTTGTATCTGAAGTACACGTGAAATGTTGCCTGTTTTGAAGGTTATCTACAAGGTTTTTTTTTTTGTTTTTTTTGAATCCAAAGGTTATCTACAAGGTGGTTTTACTGAAAATGATTATACTATTATGTGATTGTTTATCTGGTTGCTTTACCAAAGTCAGTATTGAAAATATGCAGAACTTGACAACCAGAAACTGAAAATTGACAATCAACCTTGTGTACAAGTTTCATAACAGCAATTGACAATCAATCTTGTATACAAGTTTCATAACAGGCAACATGTCGTATGTGTTTCAGACAATCCAACGTGCATATTAAATCACATATCATCAGTACGATCAAGTCTTACAAAGCAATTTAGTAACAAAATCTACGCACTCTTCCATTTCCACTATAAGGTCTAATGCTAATGATTATTAGCCCGGCCTTCATCTAGACCGTGTCGTCAAATCTGCACAGGAAATTTCTGAATCGATCACAGGGTAGAAAATTTCATAATCAATCACAGGTAACTCGTTCAGGATTGGCGGATTGCATCAAAACAGGCCCTCAAGTCACGAACCGAAGCAAGAAAGCCAGAAGCAAGAAAGCCAAAGAAACGAGGCACTTTGCAGAACTGTCATCGGCGGTGGCGGCGGATGGGATAACGCCAGTGGTGGTGGATCTGGGAGGTCGAGAAGGAGTTGGACGAGGGAAAGAAAGAAAGGATGCATTAGCGGTGGATGCAGGCTGAGGCTGACGGCTGGCGCAGCGGCGAGCTACGTGGGCCGCGATCGCAGTCCTCGGGCAGGGCTGGAGTCGCCGCCGTCGGGGTAAGACTGCCACCGATACCGTGGATCCATGCTGGGAGCGCCGTAGGGGAGGACGCCGCCGTCGGGGCAGGCCGCGCCGGGTAGGGCCGATCCGCCGGGGCAGGCCGCGTCAGGGAGGGCGCCGTCGCCGGGGCAGGCCAATCCGCCGGACGGCTCGGTCGTCGTGGGGAAGAACAGTGGAGGCGGCCGTCACGCTGGTACGCGCACCCACATCCAGCCACACCAATATCCACTCTGCCCCGTCAGCGCTGTTGTGTTTAATTAGCATTGCTAAGTGCCAAACGCTAGCCACACGTGTCGGCCATCCGCTACCAGTCTAATAAAATCGAGACCGTTGAATGCTATGGGTATCGCACCCCTGAGACATTAGAAGATTTCCCGACAGCTCGCGGCAAGGGCCGGCGACCATCCCCTGCGGCTGTGGAACGGGAGCAAGAACTACACGTATGGTGGGCTTGGCGCCGAGCAGGTGACCATGTACGGGTTTGCGCAGTGCGCCCGGTACTTGGCGCCCAGCGAGTGCACCAGATGCCTGATGGACCACGTCGCGTTCATCTCTGACTCTGACTGGATGAACAATAGCGAATACGGTTACATCAAGGGATTCAGTTGCTACACCAAGTTTCAGCCACTTTGGCCGATCGACGTCACCATGCCGCCTCTGCCTCCGCCGCCGGTTCCCGTGCAGGCACAGCCACCATCTCAACCTCCATCGACGATGCCTTCTACATCTACTAGTAGGGGCGGTAGCAGAACGCCGCTGATCGCTGGCCTGGCTGTGGCTGCTGGGATGGTCATGCTTTTGGTTACCCTGAGCATCTCAGCGTGGGTACTCTCCATGCGCCGCCGACGACGTATGAGATCAAGGTCCACCGTGATGGCAGAGGAAGGCTCAGACTTTTTCGACGACGAGGCCGTGGAAGAAGAGTTCAAGAAGGGGACAGGGCCTCGGCGATTTCGCTACCAGGACCTGGCCAACGCCACCAACGGTTTCTCGGAAAGCCAAAAGCTCGGAGAAGGAGGCTTCGGTTCAGTATACAGAGGTTTCTTGGAGGACCTGGGCCTCTATGTTGCCATCAAGAGAGTTTCCAAGGGATCCAGGCAAGGGAAGGAGTATGTCTCCGAGGTGCAGATCATAAGCCGGCTGAGGCATGGCAACCTCGTGCAGCTTGTCGGCTGGTGCCACGGCGTTGGGGAGCTCCTGCTTGTGTACGAGCTGATGCCCAATGGAAGCCTCGATACCCATCTTCACAGTGCTGATAGCATACTACCCTGGACAGTTTGGCAAGAACGAAGTAACTTATATGCATGTTCATATTATGGTTATAGCTATTCTAGCTCCAGGTTTTTTATGACTTATAATCTCTGTAACGATTTTGCTCACACCACCAGATCGTTTGCAGGCATGGGATTGTGCTCGGGATCGCGTCGGCACTTCTATACCTGCACGAGGAGTGGGAGCAGTGCGTCTTGCACAGGGACATCAAGCCGAGCAACATAATGCTGGACTCGTCCTTCAACACCAAGCTAGGAGACTTTGGGCTGGCGAGGCTTGTCAACCACGGCCAGGGCTCCTACACCACGGTGCTCGCCGGCACCATGGGTTACATGGATCCAGACCCAGAGTGCATGGTCACCGGGAGAGCCAGCACAAAGACAGATATCTATAGCTTCGGTGTCGTCCTTCTCGAGATCGCATGCGGTAGGGTGCCCGTCGTAATCCTGCAGGATGATGTCGTCATCCATCTGGCTCAGCGAGTATCGGAGCTGTACCATGGAGGACAGGTCCTCGCCGCGGCCGACCCACGGCTGAACGGCCAGTTCAGTGTGGAGGAGATGGAGTGTGTCATCGTTGTCGGCCTCTGGTGCACCCACCCTGATCGTAGCATGAGGCCGTCCATCCGGCAGGCTGTTAGTATGCTGCGGTCTGAGGCGGAAGTACCAAGACTCCCTGCAAAGATGCCGCCTGCACCCCTTCTGGGTTTGGAAGCTGCCTCCTCATCTGCTTTTTGGACTTTCTAACAGATATGGGAGACCAGGCCAGATCGAATCAGCACAGCTAGCAGCGTGTGTATAACTCAGATCCGACGACCAGTAAATGATTTATTGCCTCCGGCCATAAATATGTGTTTGTCTTTTTAGGATTGTTATAACATCATAGCCAAAACAAATGAAACTTTGACTGTCAATTACTATGCTAATTTACAGGTGCCTAAAAAAGTCAATCTCCTGATAGATTGGATCTGATTGAATGATAAAAATCAGTCCCCTGATAGATAGGAATCATGAAAACATTATTAGGGTTGTTTGAATGCAAAGCATTTTTTAGTTTTATTAAAAAACATCATTGTATTTGTAAAATATTTTAGTTTTGGAGCATTATGAAGTATCTCGATAGAAGAAAATTCGGATCTTCCTTCTTGGTTATGAAGGGAGAATCGAGGAGATATCCCCAATTCGATCGTAGTGGAGGCTTATCGAACCTCGCTGTGACCAACTTAAAAGTGTCAACCCAATCCTCAGGTTTCCCTAGGATCTTACCTAGCTCAAAAGAGGGGACAACAGCGGGTATTCACCTAGTTGTGTTTCTAGCATTTTATTAAAAATAAATTGATTTTTAATAGCAAGAAGAAAAGTTGTCCTTTTTCTCACTAAGGTTTTCACACTGCTACAGATTTTCATATCACAGCCGGTTCGTAACCCTCATCACAACCGGAAAGTGAACCGGCAGTGTGCAAGCGGCGGTGTTGTGAGTGGTGCATCACGGCCGGTTTTTTCACCCCGGCCGTGATGAGCACACAACACCGCCGTTTCGTAGCAGAACACCGGGCCGTGTTGTCAGTGACCAACACCGCCGGCTTGTTCCAACAACCGATCAGTGTTTCCAGAACGAACACCGCCGGTTCCTTTCTAAAACCGATCAGTGTTTCCGGGACTAATAACACTTGCCGGTTCATTCCTAAACCGACAGTGTTTCCGGGACGAATACTGCCGGTTCATTCCTAAAACCGATGTGTTTCCAGAGCGAACACCGCGGTCCATTCCAGAGCCGACGGTGTTGTTACGGAAAACACGCCGGCTTGAGTGTTAAGCCGACGGTGTTGTCGGGAAGAACACCGCCGGGTTAGGGCTGGATCCGGCAAAGTGATTTTATTTTTCCATTCTTTTTTATTTGTAATTATAATGATTATATAATTACAATAATAATATTGACAAGTAATTATATAACGAATAATTATGAATAATAAATACAGAACTATCATTATATAAAATTTATTATGCTACTAGTTTCCATCGAACATGCACCGTATATTCGTTACACAAATGTTTTTTCGACAACAATAAAATAAGAAATTATGCATAAGAATCTAGCGAAGGGCGATGTCCTCTTTTGTATAATGATCCTTATACTTCTTTGCGCTTGCAATTGTATATAAGCCACCGTTGAAAACACATCCGCCACCATGAATTTTGCCACCTCGCACCGAAGTGTCTCTATCTCATAATCTAGCAGCCTTTGATGATTAAATTTCTCACATTTGTTCCAAAAAGAGGCAAGTATAAAAATCAATACAAGTATATATGATTTTTTGCATTAAAAGAAATAAATGAAAACCGACAGTTATACTCACAAATTCATCTGGCATCTTTGTAGGCTGTCCAATATAGCGGTACATCGCCCACATGACATAGAAGCCACACTCATTGTTGGCATACGGCTGTTTGAGGTATGGGATCTTGGTCATTTCAACGACATTGAAATCTGTTTGCGTCCCACCTCTATGCTTCTTCCGCACACTATGCAAAATTAGGAAGAATATTTAAAAAGAATAAATAGAAAAGGCATATTGTGATCATAGGACTATGGTGTTGCTAGCATCGCTTACGCATTCAGCACGTCGAACAGTGGCTGCATATCCTCCAGTGGCTTTTTCTTGGAGTCCCACACCTCGATCAAATGATTAACACAAACAAGGGCATAATGTTCGCTGCAATCGAAATACTGTAAGTAACGAATAGTCCGGAAAAAAAATTAGTGTAAACACCCATGGTCAAGAACACATACTTGAAGTTGTAGGGTAGAAGTATGTGGGTTTTCTTTTGTCAAAAAACGCTTCAAAAATCGGCACCAATATCTCTACCATGTTATCCACGCCGGAGGAATTACCAAGTTGGCCGAGGCAGGCTTTTTGATTGACCCTGATAGGGTCTAAGAAGCCTATGTGGCCGAGTTGGCGCTGCCTTAAGAAGCAATATTTTGCAACTAGCCTGCATAAAAGATCATGTAAAGTGCACAAAATTAAACAATTTGTGTCTAGAAAGAGCATTCTGTAGCATTTCATGTGTGTAGGGTACTTACATGGTCCACAAGCACAAAATCTGTACATCGAGGCTGCGTCTTTGGTACAGATTGAACAGGCACTCCCAATCGACGTCGTATTTCACTTCTTCTTGATAAAAGAAAACAGCAGGAGGATTGATAATGACAGCAAACGATGCAGTTTCAGCTGACCGTGAATGATACAAGTAATAATCATGCAAGCGCTTAGCGGGGCAGCAATCCCTCGTATTCCTCCGGAGAACCAAATCCATTTTAAGCTCAAACTTCTTTGCCAAAGGTACGGTCCCCACCGAGGCCCAATAGATTTCCTCCACTTCTTCTCTCGGTCCGTGCGGGGTCTTTTGCGAGCAATTCATTTATTCTAAGTGCATGGATATGGAAATCGTCCTCGTCGGTCATTTCATTTTTGTACTTGTTCGATCGATGCTTTTTAAATTCGAGGGATTGACTCATCACGGGTCATGGTGCCAAGTTGCTTAAGGAATGTAACATAAGCGTCCTTAGGTACTGCGGGACTGGCTTTTGGCTGCATAATGTTTGTAATGCTGCCACTGAATGGCCTCTTGTTTTTCTCTTTCTGCACTTGGTCAACCTCCTCTGAGGATCTTTTGCGCTTTTGCGACGATGCATTAGTTGTTGCTTTAGGCGCAGGAGGATGTTTCTGCTGTCCTTTAGAGACTGGTGTAGAGCCGGTAGGAACCTTTCCTTTTCTAGCCGGAGGGTTTTGTGTGGACCCTCTTGATGTAGAGCGACCAGAGGCAGGAACAACATTAGGTTTAGGAGGAGGAGGTGGAGGTGGCAGTGTCTTCGCCGAGTAGGAGGTGGAGGTGGAGGTGGAGGTGGCAGTGTCTTCTGCTGAGTAGGAGATGGAGGTGGAGGTGGATGTGAACCTGGAAGAGGAGAGTGCTGGAGAGGAGGAGAGGTTATCCCCGTGGTTCTTTGCATCCCAGGGGCTTGTCCTCCGCTCGAAGATGGTAAGGGCGAGGAGCCGCATTGGCCGTCTTCCTCATCCTCTTCGTCCGAGGACAACTCGTGCTCAAGCTTAATGAGGCGCTTACGCCAGGCCACATGACATCCCTTGTTCTGGCCAAGTTTTGGCATGGACTGCGATGCGGGGTGCTCGATCAGTATCTTGTTGTACTTCTTCTCAAGTACCATGTCGATGGTCACATGGGCATACCCCGGTGGAATCGGGGTGCCATTAATGGTGCCATCTCCCGCAGGCCAGGCTCGGCCAATCGCTACCTTGTCCTTTGTCCATGACTGTTGGATGTACAGCCTGACATTGACGTTTTCACTGATGTTGTCCAACGGATGAGGCGCATTCGAGTCTAATTCCCTTACAATAGGGGTCGAGCCACAGCTTGACCTTCGGTTTTGATGTAGTGTAAGGTTCTGCTGCAGCGTAAGGTCCGGTGCTAGACCCTCCGTTTGACGGGAGGCCAGGACTTCGCTGACTTTCACCTCAACGGTAGCTGCAACCCTGGATTCCCATTTTTCATCCAGCTCCCGAATCATCCTCCTTGTCTCTTCCACTCGTTCTCGTTTTCCCCGGTCGCGGCTCCGGTAAGTATTGGCCTCGTCCGGGAATCCTTCGAACCAATTAACCACACCGGTTCCCCTGGTGCGACCAGGGTGCTCCCTGTTCCCAAGTGCTTGGGTGAGCACGTCGTTCTCCCTGTTAGAGCTGCGAGTGCCTTGCCTCACCTCGTCTTGGACCTGGGAGATCCTCCTGATGAGGGCGCTGACGACTGGATCGTCTATACGCTTTGTATTCTTTGGATGATTTAAGACATTGAAGCTCCCATCATCACCGTGACGGCAATTCCTCCCGATATAGTACATTATCGCCCTCTCCTCCCAATCTGCAGTCTCAACTTCAATGTTTTGTTCCATAAGTCTAGCCCGCTTCTCAAATTCCGCCTCAATAACGGGCACCAACTTGGCATATCCACGGGAGCCACAATGATGTGGATTGTCTGACTTCTGCGAGTTCGCCTGATTCTTCACGCTAAGTGCTTGGAACTCCTCGGAGGCGCAGTGCTCCTTGAATTCCTCCCAGAATGGTGCCTGCTTGGCCATCTCTCCATGCGCAAAGTCTGGATCTTGATTTTGTCTAACTATATATTTCTTGTAATTTTGATTCCTGAAATACTTGAACATTGTCCCCATTTTTTGGTAGGTTTTCTTCCGGGCCTTCTCTCTGTTAAATAAAGGGCCTTTCAGAGGGAAAGTGAAATACTTTGGGATCTGTGACTCCCATATATCTCTCTTGATACTAGCAGGGACCACACCCGGGTGCACCGCTTCCGCATTTTCCGTATCTTCCGGATCTTCTGGATCTTCCGGATTTTCTGGATTTTCAGGTTCTTTGCCCCTCCACTTCCAGTACTTCAAGGGGACAAAGTCCCTAACAAGGATGCCGAGGGTTGAGGAGTATTTTCTCATAGCAATTTTCGGTGAGGCCGGCATCCCGAATTCATCAAATCTTGTGACCCGATAATGCTTGTCTTGATGAAGCTTTGTCGGGCCACGCTTGGTTCTGACTCTGGTGCGACCCGAGCCCTCTGGCCCTTGGGCCGACGCATTGGGCTCCGCATTGGCCTCCGCATTGGGCTCCGCATTGGCCTCCGCATTGGGCTCCGCATTGGCCTCCGCATTGGCCTCCGCATTGGCCTCCGCATTGGCCGGCGTAGGTTCCTCCTAAAAATAGGAGTAAGTTAATACCCTCTATCAATTGATTAACGCACGTGGCAACATCATAAAATCACACCTAATTTACCTGGTTAGGTTGGTTATCTTGGTCATAACCGCTTAGGTCCCAGAAAATCACTCGGGCTATCAACATCCCGATTTGCTTGATTAGCCTGATTGTGACCCGCAGCTTGCTCCCCAAGGTTTTTTCGGGAACGGGGGAATGCGACGCATGGCTGTGACATGATCATGGTTAGTTCGCGTGTTTACTAGGCACAATTATTATGAAAAAAAGGGCAAAGATTTATTACATAGTGTAATATTAAGTGCCAAACTACTCATTGTTTCATTAAACACATGCTACTAAGTTGACAAACTACTCTACATCGACTTCCCAATAAAAAAAGCAATGACAATAGCCATAAGCACAAGCATGGAATCTTTCCAAGAATAAGGAGCAAAGATCGTCCTAGTCTTCCCATCTAAGACGGGTGGCTTCTCTTCGATCACTAGTGCAGGTGGCTCTAAAATCACCGGTGGCGCATGCTCTTCAATCTCCAATGACTGCTCCTGGCAAGGGTTCGCAAGCCTCCACTTATTGTAGGCCCTCACAGCGTCAGCTTCTGTGTAGTACTTCTTGTGCAAATTACCAGGGTAGCGATGTATTTGAGTGTTGCAATCCTCCCAAGTTCGATAGATTCCAGGAGTACGACCAACATGAACAACATAGTATGCTGCCATGGTTGACTACATATCATAATTTTAGAGCACCATTTAGAGCATATCATCTAGCATATCATCATTTAGCATGTCATTTAGCATATCAATTATCATAACATTTAGCATATCAATTAGCATATCATTTAGCATAACATTTAGAGCATATCATCAAAGAGCAGGGAGGGATCGATGGCTAACCGCGTGAAGCATGGTGGCGCTGGCTGAAGGGGCAGTGGTGGTGCTCGTCGGAGTGTTGGCGGTGGTGCAGGAGGAAGGGCCCGGCGGTGGTTGTCAAAGGCGCGGACAAGCTAGGGATGGAGGAAGCGGCCGCTGGAGGTGCTCCTCCACACGGCGGGCGGCGGTGCTCGTCGGCGCGAGGGTGCTGGGGATTGAGGAGGGGCCTCGGTGATACTCCTCCACACGGCGGGCGACGGCGGGGGCGGTGGCGCGGAGTTCGGTGTCGTGAAGGCGGCGGCGCTCAGAAACATTTCGTCAAACATGTAAGGGGCAGGGTGGAGGGTACCTGCCTCGTGACGAGAGAAGCCCTGCGACCGTGCGCTCCAAATGTTGTGACTTGCAAGAAGAAGAAGCCGGAGGTGCGTGCGGCCGATGGAGTAGGGCAGCGGCGCGGTGGAGTAGGCAAGCGGCGTTGGCGCTCGCCGCGCCGGAGCACCGGGCAGCGAGGGCGCGCACGGCGTGCTCGACTTGGTGCGCTAGGGCTGCGATGCGGGCGGCGGCGGAGCGTGGTGGTGGCGGTCCTCGTCGGCACGGGCGACGGTGGACTGTTCTCGACGCGGCGGCGGCGGCGTGGGGTGGTGGCGGTCCTCGTCGTTGCGCGCGGGCGGAGCGTGGGGAAGAAGAGGGAGAACGGGCGGGGAAATGAGGGGGAAATGAAATTTTCATTTTCCCCGCCCGTTCGTTTATATACTAGACACCATCACTGCCGGCGTCAACAACAAACCGGCAGCAATAAATGTCAGCACTGCCGGCTCCAACGACAACCCGGCAGCAATGATTCGGATCACTGCTGGCTCTTAGCTGAGTCCGCGTGTGATTGTTCAGCGCAGGACTTTTAGTAAATTGGATTTTTAAACAGTATTTTTGTGTAGTGTTTGTACTTTCTCAAATGAAAAAATGTCCTATGTATCAAATTTAGATCTTGATGAGTTCTAACACTTTTGTATTCAAAAGTTTTTCATTTGAGATCATTTAGTGCCTCATTTTGACCAAGTTTGACCAAGTCAACCTTGTTTGTTTTACAAAATACAATTTGACAGAACCCTAGATGGCCTCAGCTACAAAGATTGTTGAAGTGATCAGGTCCTACATGCCAGTTTTCGAAACCTTAGATGGCCTCAACTCGAGAACTCATGAATACCAAGAT
Organism: Themeda triandra; assembly: GCA_018135685.1. Taxonomy (NCBI): domain Eukaryota; kingdom Viridiplantae; phylum Streptophyta; class Magnoliopsida; order Poales; family Poaceae; genus Themeda; species Themeda triandra. Next base: position 59,271 of record JAENPR010001537.1, read on the forward strand.
TGTTCCACTCAACAAGGTCTACATTTCATACATAGGACATGTTTGCATCTGACAAAGTGTTGAGACCAATTAAACACTAGAGCAAACAGATTATAACTAAAACAAAATAAAATTACAACCTTGCAAACCAACTATTATCGATTCAATTTCTACCTAGGGGATTGGACCATTCACATTGACCCACCGTAGTAACCACATGTGCCAGTTGATGTCTCCGATCGTGTATCCTCTCTCGCATCGATATAGTGCAAAGTGCCCTTATGAGTGCACTCTCCCGTGCCACGTGAGACACAACGTATGGTCGACCGTAGACATCGCCTACCGAAACTTCATCGGTGTGCGCTTAGTGAACCTTATTCCGAATTGTTTGCCTTGTTCGTGTCCAAGCCATTGGTGTCAACCCAATCCCAATCGTACCGAAATAATCGTAGCTTGGTTTAGAATGGCCATCAAACCACATGAAGAATATGTAACATCATGGGACACAATCTGCAAGTGGTGCAAAAAAAGATAATAATATTACTACTTAATAATTAAACAACAAATTATGTGCATGATCTAATTATGTCAATATATATATGTTGATTGTACCACATCAAAAGTGTTGCTTCCCGCGGTCCATTCACTAAGTGATATAGCAGTGTAACCTTGGTAGCGCAAAGCCATCTCCTTGTAGTACGAGAAATCAGGGATATTGAATCCAACATGTCGAAGTGCATGTATGCAGAGGTTGACGGCACCTTCTTGGGCACTCCTCTGGGAGAAGCCCAGTGTCCCCCTTCGCCGGATATTGTTCTCGGTACCATTTGGGAGCCTTGAAGGGATGGTAAAACTAATTTTACACTGCCAGAGCTGAGGATTGGTGTCAGCAGGTGTCGTGACCACGTTCCAGTTATCAATAGAGAACAGGGTAAGTGCTTCATGTAGCCATTGTAATGGGTCTATGAGCTGCGACATAAAATAAAATGCAATAATTCAACAATCATATATTTAACTAAATATATCTATTTATGAGCGCAAAAAACATATGAGATATTGGAAAGTCATTTATACAATAGCTGGCCTAGGGAATGGCCTAACGGGCACATCAGGAGCAAATGGCTCGCGGCATTTGGCGTGGAAACCCAAGTGGCGGTGGTGGCGGTAGCGGAGGTGGTACATTGTGCATAAGACCCGATCGATAAAATTCAACAATAAATATAGAAACAAAAATATATCATAAATAAAACTTGAGTAAATTAAAACGAACTAGCTAAAAAAATAATCGAATGCAAAAATAATCGAACTATATATATAGAAATTATATATGTACCGTAGTAATATCCTGGGGCCATTGCGAAATTACGTCGAAGTTGATTTGGCAAGAAGTGAGAGTGGAAGTGAACTCAGAGTTTGCGTTGGCGGAGTATATGCATGTGGCCAGCTCCACATTTTATAGTTGGAACTTAGTTATCACAGCCGGCGCGGATCAACAACCGGCAGTGACACGTAACATTCTCAGCCAGGCCTTGGTTACAACCGGCAGTGATAGACTCCATTACTGCCGGCGCCTTCCAAGAGCCGGCAGTGATACCCCTGGCATGTCAGAATTGACATGCTCGTAGGCTGCAATCGACCTCGCAGGCTGCAATCGATGCATGCATGGATGCTGATGCTCGCAGGCTGCAATCGATGCATGCATGGATGCATGGATGCTGCAATCGATGCATGGATGCATGCAGCACTAGTGTCCAGGGATAGATAGGTAGGGGAAATGTATTTTATTTAATTTTAGACCAACATAGATATATATGTGTGCAAAAACAATACCATGGGAAAGAGGGCTTTTAATAGTAAATAGTGAAATATTTATTTAGAAAGAGTACAAATATAGAAGACAAAAAAATCATAAAATACATGTTAAATATACGATAACAAAGACCTTTTACTAAAATTACATCCATGTGTATCAACACAATGTAATTTATCCACCTCAGTACAATTCTTGTTGCATCCTGCAGTGGAGGTGGTTATGAGCTGCGCCTGTTGAGATTATAAAGGAGGTTATGCAAAAGTTGATTTGCATGACCTCGGTGATTTGTGGCGACGGCGAAAACTCCATGGACTTGCAAGCACAGTCGTAGGAATTGATTGCGCATTCTTAGGACTTGCTTGGGAGTCGCCGGGTACCCCAACATTCGGCTCAGCTGATCTTCAGTAGAATTCTTCTAGCACCAAATGTGTGTACCATTTTGGTGGACTATTATGATGCCTAAAGATATTTGAATGTGGAGGACTTGATCCCATAGAGAAGCCATGTATTTGAAATATCAGGAAGAAAGAATGAACTGGAGAAATAAGGAGAATGATACGCAAACCATGGTGGAGGCTCTATCCGGAGGAGGGCCATTTTATAGACCCCCGCCGTGGTAGGTGGGAGCAAAGTGCTCTGTTGTGTTGATCGAGGAGCACGCCCCCAATAAGGAGTCTCATATCACTGCCGGCGCTTATTCAAAACCGGCAGTGATTGGCCTCCAACGGCCTTTTTTATAAAAAGCCGAGCCCGCTGCCAGGACGCAGGCTCTACCGGTGCCGGGCTGTGGTTAGAGCCGGCAGTGATTGGCCACCAACGGCCATTTTTTTTGTGTAGATATCCGAGCCGACTGCGGACGCAGGCTTTAACGGTGCCGGCCTGTGGCTAGAGCCGGCAGTGATTGGCCACCAACGGCCATTTTTTTGTGTAGATATCCGAGCATTGCGGGACGCAGCTCGCCGACCCGGGCGCAGTGGGCCGGGCCGGGATTCCTAAATGCCTTGGATTCCCGCCGACGTGTTCGGGCGTAAATCCAACAATAGGGTGCCTTTTTGCGTCGTACTTCGTTTAGATAACAATGGAACCTGTGAAGTAAGATTTTTAAAGAAAGGAATGTGTGAAGTAAGAACAATGGAAAAACAATGATATATTTATTCTGAGCGATTACAAAGATAGAAAAGAAAAAACAATATAAACAAATTACAAATACGATAACAAAGACTATTTTTTTCACTGTCAATGTTACCATCCATGTCTATCAACACATTATAATTTAACCACCTCGGTAGGATTCTTCTAGCATCCTATGGTCCAACAATGTTACCATCCTATGGCATCCTTTTGAGATGATCAAGGAAGGCAACCACGCACCGGCAGGAACTCCTCCGTGGGACAGGCGAAGCAACCGGTTCAGTGGCTAGCATGGGGTCAGTGCAATCTTCAATGTCTTCTCCGATCATGTAGATTTCACATACGGACTTGCAAGCCCAATCTTGGGACTTGCAAGCAGTCCTCATACTAGCAACACCAAGACCCCAGGAGGAAATTCTTTCCCTCCTCGCTGGAGACACTAATATGTCGCATAGCTATTCAGTAGAATTCTCCTAGCACCAATCTATGCACCATTTTGGTGACTACTACAAAGCATTTCGATATTTGTATGTGGAGGGCTTTCTGCCACAAAGAAGCTATGTATTTAGAAATACTGGAGAATCTAAGAACACAAACACAAGTAGCCATTGTCATGGAGAGGCTCTAGAGGTTTGTCATGGAGAGGCTCTAGAGGCTAGAGGGCCTTTTTATAGAGCTCTTGTCATGGTAGGTGGGAGGATTGCTCCTGCTGTGGTGATCAGAGGGAGCAGGAGCACTCCACTTGGAATCTCCCTATCACTGCCGGTTCTTCTCACAAGCCGGTAGTGATATACAATCCCTACCGGTTTGTGATACGAACCGACGCCGATAGGGTCCAACGGTTACATTTTTTTATTAATATCAAATCCTAAAAAGGGTGGCGCCACCGGATTCAAACTCGTGGGCTCGACCACAAAAAAATCAATTTGAGAGTTGACCGCTTGAGCTATATATGTGTTCTAAGTGCAAGGCATATCTTTTATATATTGTTTATAAAAAAGAAGTTCAATTCAATAAATAAAAAAATTATCTACCAAATACTAGTTTAGAGGTACACAAGTAATATTAATTAGAATACATATATATAGTTGGTGAACAGCGTCCGACTACAGATTACATAGTTATCAATAATCTAACTATCCTTAGGTGGATCAACAATAAGGGCCTCATTATGATCGCGCCTTATGTAAGCCGGTTCGTCGCCCTCTCCAATGTTAGTTAGGGATACGGTCGACCCGAATGCAGGAATTTCCTCATAGCCCCGTAGCCTTCTTCATCCGTCACTCCATCGACGCCGACAATCTTTCTTTTGCCTTGAAAGACTACACTTCTCGCGTTGTTTGCATTGTCTGCATTTGCGTAGAACACTTGCATTGCATCTTTTGCGAGGATGAAAGGGTCGTCTTTGTATGCGTCTTTTAAGGTCAACCGTAGTCAACCCATCTCGGTTCTTTCTTGATTTCGTTTAGATGGACCCACTTGCGAAAAGGGCTACCTGCACCAAGCCATACGATAGCTCCCATATCTCCTCTATGACACCATAGTATGTCTCAATCACATTGCCGTCTTCGTCTTCGCATTGAAACAAACACCACTATTCCGATTTGCACTCTTTTCATCTTGCTTTTCGGTGAAAAATGTGAAACCATTGACCTCATATCCCCGGTACTTAACAAAGTGACTAGAAGGCCCCCGGCTAATTTGTCCAGTTGATTACCCAACGTTACTGTAAGCAAGCGACGTTGCAACCAGTCAACAAATTCAATTTTATGTTTTTTATGATGCCAAGCCCGTAACCTTTGCGGATAATTACGTAGCAACTCTTGACGGTGTTCTTCAATGTATGGCATCACCTCCTTGGCTTGCCGGAGAACAGTGAATTGAGCACGTGTCCAAGAAACATAGTCATCTATGTACACGTTTCCTACCTAGTGTGCCTTTGCCACCTAGTCTCGCCTTGGTGACGGGACTCGGGAACTCCGGCCTTGTTGATGTCCATATAATTTGTGCAGAATTCAATGGACTCCTCCGTTGACCATCCCTCAACCATGCTCCCTTCGGGTCTGAATTTGTTCCTAACATACTTCCCGAAAACTTTCATCAACCTTTCGAAAGGGAACATCTCGATGTAGGTACATTGGACCAAGTGCTCTTATTTGGTCAACCAGGTGAATGAGAAGATGGACTGACATATCAAAGTAAGTTGGTGGAAATTGCATTTCTAAACTAGAGAGAACTTCAGCAATGTCGTCCTATAGCTGTTGTAGCATGCTCGGATCAATGACCTTTTTCGAGATCGCATTCATGAACCAAGACAACTTTGTGACCACTTTGCGAACATCTTCCGTCGGGATACCACGCAAGGCACTGGGAGAAATTGAGTCATAATGACATGACAGTCATGGGCCTTCATAGGTCCATGGTTGAACTTGCATTCTTTCTTGTTCACTAGCCTCTTTGGGTTTGCACAAGGCCCGTCGGAACTTTTAGTTTATCAAGAATGAAATTAACATGTCCCGCTCTTTCTTGCTTAGTGTCCAAGACACAACCGGAAGTTTATATTGGCCATTTTCTTGAACCACGGGATGCGGCCGGCTCCGATTCCCAAATACTCCATGTCTTTGCGTGTGTCGTACGAATCCTTATGTGTCCCCGGTGTTCATCAAGGTGTTAAGTGTGTGAAAGCACACGTTTTTAGTAATATGCATGGGATCAAGACTATGGCGTACAGACAAAAATGGCCAGTAAGGTAGTTTCCAAAATACTAATTTTTCTTCCAGATGCTCTCCTCAGGCGCTTTTTTAGCCCCTTGCCCCTTGCCAAGAACAACGTCCAGTTTGTTAAGTTCTGCAAGTATTTGTTTCCCGTTTCGATACTTAGGAGGCTTGCGTGTCTCAACCTGTCCATCAAAATTTATCTTGTTTTTTCGGAATCTGTGTTTAATAGGCAGGAACTTACGGTGCCCAAATACAACCATTTTTGAGGTATTGGGTAGGTGTACCGCATTAGTTTCGTCTAGGCACTCGACACAACCTGTATAGCCTTTTGTCTTCTCTCCAGACAAGGAACCTCGCCCTGGAAGGTCAGTGATTGTAACCACAAGTACCACCTTGACAGTGATTTCTTCCTTTTTGTACTCATCCCAAACATGCTCAACACCCTTCTTGAACAGATCCACTAGTTCATCGATAACTGGCTCTAGGTAAGTGTCGATGTCATTCCCGGTTGCTTTGGGCCTTGGATCAAGAATGGCATCCGGATGTACGACCGCTTCATAACGAGGTGAGGCGGAAGGTTGTATATACGAGCGTCACCGGCCACGTGCTATGAGTGCTTCTAACCTGGTCAAAAGGATTCATCCCATCCGTGCTCAATGCAACCCAAAGGTTCGTTACATCTCCACCGATTTCCTTATAGAACATGGTTTTCGAGTCCTCCAGCCCCGTCCATCGGCGGGATGCCTCGCATGCCGTCGTTCTTACGGTCCTCACCATGCCGCCGTAGCAGCTTGGCCATTGTCTTCACACATGCGAATAGCCTACGTATCCGTGGAGCTATAGGGAAGTACCGGGCGACCTTTATGGGGCCTCCTCTCGTCTTCGTACCCTCCTCCTCCTCCGACGGCTCTGCCTTGTACCGTGGATGATTACAAATGGGGCAATTATCCAGGTCAATGTATTTGCCGCGGTACAATATGCAGTCATTGTAACACGCGTGTATTCGTTCAACCTCAAGTCCAAGGGGGCAGATCATTTGCTTGGCCTTGTATGTATTTTTCGGGTAGCCCACTGTCTCATAGGAGTATTTTCCCTAGTTTACCTAACAAGTCATCAAAGCCTGTATCGCTCAAGCCATTTGTAGATTTGAACTCTAACAACATGATGGTGGCTTCCAATTTACTCATAGGACAATGCTTGAACAATGGTGTCTTGCCATCCTCTCTCATTTTCTCTAACTTTTTAAGTTGAATAGCCTTAAGAAACCCGGTATCTGCATTACGGAGCATCAAAGAAATGCCATCTTCTTCTGCCGTGTCATCCGCTAGCGTATTCCTAAGCACCTCAGCAATAGGTTCCGGGTTGACAATGGGATCATCATCATCGTCGTCGTGGTGCACATCAGCCATGTCCACATCATCATTGTTTCCCTCTGCATCAAAAACGGGAACTTCCCCATGGTGACACCATGTCGTATAGTTTGGCATGAACCCCCTCATTTGCAAGTACGATTTGATAGTGCCTGGATTCAAAATCATCCTAACATTCATGCAATCTTTGCATGGGCAGAAGATCATCTTCCCAACCCCAGTGTGAGCTACCGCAGCATTGCAAAAATCTCTTACGCCTTTCATAAAAAGAGTGTCCGTTCGAGTGCGATTCATCCACTTTCGATCCATCTCGCACAAAACAAAAGAAGAAAAAGTAGTACCTAGTGAATTAGCTTCATGGACAAAATTATGGATTAATTATGAAAAAAATGAACAAGGTAGCTCCAAAGAATGTGTCCACTTAAATAATTTAACAAAATTGTAAAGTAATCTACTCTACTCCGACAAAATTAACTAATTCGAGCATCACATACTAACAATGTTCTTGGATGATCGAGATGATGGATCAAACCATAAAATTTTGTAAGATATATCACCAACCTATCTTCTTGGATGATGGAGATGATGGAATCCTAGCACAATGTTCCCAACGAAGTTGCTTGAAATCCTTACACAGTGTTCCCACCGAATTTGCTCTCCTTAGGAGAGAGGAAGAACTACAATGAACTACAATGAGAATCAAGCAAGCAATGTAGCCATCAAAACATAGATTGAAGCTAGAAAACCAAAGGAGTGTATGCTTGTGACTAACCGTGAAGCAAAATGATCAAGGCATTCTTCAAAATTCAAGTCCTAGCTCACGGTTTTCGTGTGCCGCAACAATGGAGAAAATGGCCCGCGCGCGCTCCTCTCGTTCGGAATGGACCGAGGAGGAAAGCAGAGGACAATGGTACAAGGCTTTATTTCTTGTCAAAACATCACTGCCGGTCGTATCCACAAACCGGCAGTGATGCCTTGACGGGACAGAAAGGTTTCGTAATCACTGCCGGCTGGTGGCAAGTGCCGGCAGCGATGAAATCAAGTATTGCCGGGCTATGGTTCGACCCGGCAGTGATACTATATACATCCCTGCCGGTTGGGACCAAGCTGGGATTAATTACCAGATGCTTAGTCTTCCTTGCGGTTGCGTGGGAACTGAAGCGCAAGGGAGCATGGGGAACTGCAAGCGGCAATGGGGAACTGAAGCACCCACGCTCGGTGACCTTTATAAAGCTGCGCCATTCGACTTTGGCGTCTTCACCAGGCGCTTTCTTTCTCCTCATACTACTCTTTCACCTACGATCCCCTGCTCCGACGACGATGAATGGAGGCGGCGGCGGCGGCGGCGGCCGCGGCGGCCGCGGCAGAGGCGGCGGCGGCCGTAGAGGACGGGGTAACTTCCAGGTGCGCACGCCGGAGAACCACAATCAAGCCCTGCGCGTGCAACTCGCCCAGGAGCGAGGCTGGCGTAGGGAGGCGGAGGTGGAGGTTGCCTCGCTCCGGCAGGAGGTGGAGGTGGAGCGGGCGGCCCGCTTCTGGGCCGAGAATGAGGCCGACGTGCTCCGTGAAGCACTGCACGCGGCGACGCAGGCGGCCCGCGAAGTCGCCGATACGGCCGTGGCGGCGGCCCGCCGTTAAGGCCGTCGGCATCGGCGGCGGCGGCGGCGGTGATCGCGGCGGCGCCGTCGTCGATCTTTAATAGTATTTATTAGAATATAATCGATCCTCTATGTAATGCAGAATTCGTATAAGAATTCTATTCATATGTAATGCAAAAAATTATTATTAAGTTGGTCTTATGATTCTTCGTTTTTATTTATTTTATATGTAATGAAAAAAAGATGAGGAAGAAAGCAAAAATGTACTCGGTGAGGAAGAAAGCAATCCGAATGAAAAAAAAGGATGAATGTGGCCACCGCCGGTTCTTGCCAGGACGCCGGCGGCGATTGAGATTAGCACGGCCGGCGCCTGGCTAGAACCGGCGGTGCTAGTTGCCATAACTATCACTGCCGGCTCTACACATGAGCCGGTAGTAATATACGAATCACTGCCGGTTCTAGACATGAGCCGGCAGTAATATACTCATCACAGCCGGTGCCTTCGCTGCCTGACGCGGGTCAGGCTCCGTCGAGCTTGGCACCGGCTGTGATGAGTTATCACCGCCGGTTTCGCCATTTCCGGCGGTGATACGGTGGGCAGTGTTGTGCGAATCTGTAGTAGTGTCAAGGACGTTGTCATTAGCCATCATCTTTTTTATTAATATTATCATAATTTTAGATTGGCCTAAAACAAGGTCTTTCAAAGAAGGTTCGTTATTGTAAGTATTTGAAATTATTATTGTAACCATTACCTCCATTACCTTGATAGAAGGGGCATGAATTGCATCCTCCATGTTGTTGGGATCAATACCTATTGTTGTTAGTGTTGTTGTTGATGATGAACTTCACGTCCTTCTTCATTTTAGGACAACTGTTGCCCAAATGATCGTCCCCACTGCATACCTCGTACCATGGATCGGCTTCAATAGCACGATGGACGTACCATGGATCGGCTTCAATAGCACGATGTAGTAGAGTTGAATGGCCTCTTGTTCCTTTTTGGAACCTTCTTCTATCTTTTTTATCAAGAGGTCCATCTTGGCAAAGAGCATGCTCACCTCATTATTAATGGTGTACATACCTCTATTCTTTGGCAGGAGTCGGTCCTCATTCCAGGTCCTTGGCATCCTTCACCTTTCTTGGAGGACTTGTGCTTATGATGAAGACATTCGACGCAGGTCGAGAAAATCCCCGATCTCTGCCCCATGCATACAAAACGGCACCGCAGCTCATGCGAGATTGGGGTGGCCTTAAACTTGTGCTTTGGCGTGGGGCAAATGAGGGGATTTGTTTTCAACGCATAGATATACTGCACCTCCTCCAGCGAACAAATCCGCTCACAAGAGGGTTCGAACTTTGGCTAGTAGGGTGCAAATTGCGCAGCTAGACCTACTAGTCTAGCATTTGCTTGGGGAACTAGGCTCTTGAAGTAATTATCATAAAGATCAAGCTCAACAAGCTTTGTTAGGTTTCCTAGTGTGGTTGGTATTGTACCACTAAGGCATTAACAGAGTTCTGGCATTGCAGTGAGGCCTCTATCTCCTAAAAAGTTTGGGTTGGACAACCCTGGTTCTCCGAACGGCGTTTGCATCACCTTTGGGTGTCGTTTTCCTTCTTGGAGGACTTGCTGTGGGAACCTCCACCCCCATTTCCCTACTTTGAAGTTTGTTACTTGTGGTATCTCTGGGTGGCTTTGGCGGTTGTTACTTTGGGGGTTTCGTCGTTGTTATTTCATTTTGGTGGTAGTCTTGTTGTCTCCTTTGTGAGTGTAGAGGTTTTCTATTCTTTGGCCTTGTTTGTACTTGACTCTTTATTTGCCCGACATGCTCTTGTCGCTGGCTTCATAAAAAAGGTAACATAATGCTATAAGATTTCTTATGGCCAATGGGATTGAATGTTATATTGTTATCAAATACATAGAAAACAACCAACTTTTTATGCCTATACAAGGTACATGGAAGAGATCCTGTGAATAAATTTTCATGGAGCAAGAGAGTTTGCATGTTAACAAGATTACCAATGTCTTGAGTGATGCTTCTAGAGATTATGTTGCTATATAAGGTAAGCTCGACTAGTGAAGCTGAAAGGTTAGAAACTCAATCAGGAAGAACTTGAAACTTGCATTTGGAGTAATCTTTCCACTAAGCATGTTATTCGTGACAAAGAACCATGTAAGAGTGGAAATGTTCCACAGAGAAACTAGAATCAAGCCAGTTAAATTGTTAGGGCCTAAGTTGAGCCAAGATAAATTAGATAGCATGCCCAAAGATGAAGGAATAGAACCAGTCTGCATGTTGCCATCAAGATTAAGATAATGATGGAGCTTGGTGAGATTGCCCCAAGAAAGTGATATCTCACCAAACAATTTCTTATTATGCAAATACAAATACTTGACCCACCTTAAGTCTTCTAGAGGCAGAGGGATCCTTCCTGCACCTATCTAATATGAATTGGATCTCACCTTGGAGATGGTTATCACTTAGGTCAAGCCTCCTGAGCATGGTGCATCTTCTCAAGGCCACAGGTGTCATCCCATTTAGATGATTCTTGCTTACATTCAACAAGATGTCTGGAAACTTGACTAAGCTGCATGGGTATTTGCCCCACAAGCTGGTTCTCGTGAAGGTCCAATTCCTTGATGGATGGATAGGCTTCCCAAGAAAGGCGAGATGCGCCCTGATAGGCCGAACGAGCCTAAGTGGAGTGCAACAAGCCAACAATAATCCTGTCAGGATTCCAATGGCCGTAAACAACCCCTGGCCACCTGCAGAAGTGGCTTGATATGTTCCATGAAAGCCAGTAAACTGGAGGGACCAGAAGACATGACAGGCCTCAAAGAGTTTGTGGGATTGCTGTTCCTAGGAGATATTGTCGAGGCACGGTGAAGGAAGGTCAACAACAAGAAGAAGTAGATCAATTCCATTGCTCCGGCCATGAGGAAAATAGCTACAACTACAAGAGGTTACTTGTTTGTTGTTGAACTCTTCAACTTGGGTATTATATATGCCAGTTTGATTTTTATAACTAAAGGGAGCAATGCTATAGATGCCACCTACCACTGCCTAACTTGATGCTCCTGCAAGTGATTTTTTTTGGAAGAATCTCATGCAAGTGATGTCTAGCCAACAAATGGAAGAACTATGGACTCAAAGGAATTGAAAGCTCAGTAGCTAATACAATCTAACAACAGAAGAAGACCAGGGACTGACGACACCAAGACTCGCTGATTAAGACAAAATGAGTGAGGGCACTACACACATAGCTAGCCACCGATTAAGTTAAAATGAGTCTAAAGCTCTGTTGCTCTAGTGCTTACTTACGACACGGACTGACAACTCCAAGATGAAGCCTTCACTTCATTTTCAATCATGTTGAATTGATATTGATACTAGTACAGTACAGTACAACTCTACAAGTCTATGAATGTTTGGAACTTGAAAACTGGAATAGAAAAAATACCTCAAATGTTGCCAAATCGGTGGAGGGGCGCAGCGGCCTTTGAGCATGGATGCGTGGCGCAAGGAAGTCGGCCGGTGGCCAGGGTAGCACGTTACCATTGCTCCCGCTTGACGGCCTGCACTCTACCTTCATGCCGGATGGCCTCCGCGACCAAGTGTCCCTCCTGCTGCTTGGCTTTGCCAGTGACCCCTGGCCGCCTGGCAGACGAGCGGAGCTGCGGCGGCCACCGTCGGGGTGCTGGGGCTGGCGGCGTCCGGCCGAGGGGCGAGGGCGGAGTCGCAGAGTGCAGAGGAAACTGGCGAGCAGGCTAGGGGCGGATCGCAGAGTGGAGGGGGTGTCCAAGCCAAGCGGCTACGGCGGCGCATCTCCGACACCATGCGAGCGGGAGCGCTGTATTCCCTCGTTTTTGGACTCCTTGTTTGGGCTGGTATAGGCCAACTCCTTCGTTAGGCTATTTTGGGCCAAAATATTGCTCCTTGTATTTTAGCTATAACTAAAACTCTTACCACTTCTAGGTGAAAACAATGTAAGTATTTTGAGACTTCTATCGACTAATATGAATTTCTTTTATTCTCTTCTTTTCTATGTGCTATTTGTTGACGCTGAAATTGATCCGGCTTCAAACACACCACACGTGGGCTTTGGACGCCCTCAAGGTAGCCCTAGGCGACCTGCAACGCAGCGACGACGCAGCGTGACCGACAAACCGATCTAGAGACCGATAGGCCGATATGGAGCTCGTCGACGGCCGGAGATAACCAGCACCTTTTGCGGTGAAGAGCGGCGAGGTTTACGAGCAAACCAGCAAAGGGTAATCAACGTGCTTACGGGAATGAAGAACCGGCTAGTTTTCGAGCAAACTAGCAAAGGAGCCGTCGAAGCCCTAGCCTGAGAGGGATCTCGTCAAGGCAAGGAGGTCGCCGGTTGCCCTAGGTCGGCGGACGAGCCTAGGACGCCATCCTTGATCGCCAGGATCCAGCCATGGGGCAGCACGGAGCTGGAAGGTGGAGCAAAGGTAGAGGATAGATTGGTTTGTTTGTGTTTGGTTGACGATTGGTTGGATGGGTTCAATCAGCCATAATCCTCGCATATATATGGAGGGGGGGTGGTCTTATCCTAGTAGGAAACCTCTCCAAAACTCATCCATCAAGTTTCCCACGTCAAAACTTGCCAAAAACCCGACTCGTAAACGAGTCGGTTTTCCCGACACAGCGCCGGATGCGTCCGACGCCTTTGGCGCGCGTCAGGCGCTGGCGTCCGTCGCCCTGGCGCGCGCACGGCGCCGGACGCCTGAAGGCCCGCGTCCGACGCCGTTGTGCTGGTGCGCGCGCGCGCACACGCCCGCGTCCGGCGCCTGGGGGTGCATCCGGCGCCCTTTGGCCGCGTCCGGCGCCCCGGGCCACTGCAGATCGCTCTGGACTGCGTCCGGCGCACGGCGCGACCCAAAGGCGTGTCCGGCGCTTGTTACTTGCGCCAGAACCGCCCGTCTCACCCCGCGTTGATGCATTGACCTCCTCATGCCATTTTTGAGTGTCAACACTATTTATTATCTATTCATCTTTTTGTTCCTAAAGAGATAGCTGAATGTCCATAGTTTATAATAAATTATGTATGTGAGCACAAGTCTATATGTTGACACCGAAAAGCGATCCGGCGCCTAACACACCACACATGGGCCATGGACGCCCTCGAGGTAGCCTTTGCAACCTGCAACGCGGTGCCTTCGACACGTGACCGGCAAAAACCGATCTAGAGATCGGTAAGCCGATGTAGAGCTCTAAGTTGACCGAAAAAAGCTCCCGAACTCACTCCTGGAAGGATCTGTCAGGGATGAGCACGTGGAGGATCTTCTAGGACCAGCGGATGGTGCCTAGAAAGCCAACAAAAATCGCGGAGATAGCCGCCGGACAGCAACTAGAGGGGTTGAGGAGAGAATTAGGGCAAAGGAGATAGTTTTTGTGTTGTTGGTTGATTCGATTGATAGATGGGATCAATCAGCCGTGATCCCCTTGTAGTTATAGGGGGGGTGGTCTTATCCCCGTGGGAAACAACTCCGGAACCAATACGACAAGTTTCCCACGTCGAAAGTTACCAAAAACGTGACCCAGGTCAGAGTCGGTCGCGCCCGACATAGCGCCGGACGCGTCCGGCGCGAAAAGGGCGCGTCCGGCACTCTGCGTCTGATGCCTCGCACGCGAAAAAATGTTTCTGGACCGCGTCCGCCGGGCGCCGGACGCGTCTGACGCATGCGTCCGGCGCCCGGACCAGCGTCCAGCGCTCGCCCAACGCGTCCGGCGGCCCGCGTCTGGCTCCTCGGGCGGCCGAGAACGGCTCTGGACCCCGTCCAGCGGGTGGCGGACGCGTCCGGCGCTCTGGCTGTTAGCGGCTGCGTTTCCTCGCCCGTCTTCCGCCGTTTTGCATGTGTGATGACCCTTATTTTCTCCCTGGACATTTTTGCACGTCAACACATGCCCCCTGTTTTCAGGTGATTTATACGATGAATCTGAAAATAATCTTTCACCTGGAACCAACTAGCAACGATACCCATCACATCGGCTATCCGGTGACTAAGGGCGATGTATACATCGGCCATTTGTTCTAAGGGCGATACATGTATCGGCCTTTGTTTGGAAGAGCACTAGGCCTCTTGCCAAACACTTGGGAAGTATCTTTTAAGATATCTCCCGTTAATTGCTTTATCGAGACGTTCCTTCTTCATTGTCTCTAGCACATAAGAATTTTCGGGCACCACCTTGATCACTTTTAAAGGACCCTCCCAATTAAGAAACCATTTGCCAAATTCGTTGCTCTTCGATCCAATAGGTAGTATGGTTTTCCACACTAAATCTTCCACTTGGAATGATTTACTCTGCACTTTCTTGTTATAGGCCCTTGCAACACGCAGCTTGTCTTTATCAATCTCCCTAAGAGCTTGTAACCTCTTGTCGGTCACTTCATCTATGTTGTCCATCATGAGATCATGGTACATTGTTGGAGATAAATCATTTTGTTTAGCAAATCTGAATGCACCCAAGTTCACTTCAACAGGCAACATAGCTTCTTGACCATAAACTAATTCAAAGGGAGAGGTATTTGTAGCACCATGCTTTGATATGCGATGCGCCCACAAAGCTTCTGACAAGACTTCATGCCACTTCCTTGGAGTCTCTTCAATCTTCTTCTTAATGAGCTTGATCAAGGTTTTGTTACTAGCTTCAGCTTGACCATTAGCTTGAGCATAGTATGGAGATGAATGAACAACTTTGATTTTATATGATTCGGCAAAAGCCCTCACCTCTTTAGCCATAAAGGATGTACCTTGATCTGTATGTAATGTTTGAGGTATGCCAAATCTATGGATTATATGTTCTTTGATAAACTCAATCACCTCCGCATGTGTCATATTCTTCAATGGGACTGCCTCACACCATTTAGTGAAATAATCTGTAGCAACCAAGACGAACCTGTGTCCCTTTGAAGATGAGGGGTGTATTTGGCCAATGAAATCAAGCCCCCAACCTCTGAATGGCCACGGCGTTGTGATAGAATGGAGCTCCGAAGCGGGCGCCACTTGAATATTCTGGAACCATTGGCACGCTTCACATCCTTTGTAGTAACGAAAGCAATCGGCTATCATAGTAGGCCAATAAAAACCAGCCCTTCTCAACAACCACTTCATCTTAGGAGCCGATTGATGCGTACCACAAACTCCTTCATGGACTTCTCCCATAGCCACTCTTGCTTGATCAGTCCCTAAACACTTTAGCAACAAACCATCGGCTGTTTTTCTATAAAGCTCATCATCCTGCATTATAAACTTGAATGCAAACCGCCGAATAGTCTTGTCAACTCTAGTGGTAGGATCCTGCAAATATTTCATTATGGGAGCTCTCCAATCCTCCAAATCGGCATTAGAATCATTAGTTGAACTAGGCCGATTTGAGACATCATCAACAGCACAAGTTTCTAAAGAATTAGTTGACCCGATCATATTGAACGGTTGAACCAATTCACTTATTCCTGCACAACAAAAATTTATATCTTCATGCATCGGCTTTGTTTGTATATGAAAGTTTCACTTACTAACATCAAAGCCGGATGCTTGCTGAGCTAGCATATTAGCCTTGTAATTTTCATGTCTAGGAATATGCCTAATCTTAAATTCAGCAAGTTTAGAAATATAACCAAGACAAGTATCAAGACAAGAACGCAGTGACTCATCTAAACATTGATACTCTCCATTAACTTGTTGAACCACTAATAATGAGTCACCATAAGCCTCAACATGCTGCATTTTTGTAGGATCTAGCACACCATAGGCTTCCACATGCTGTACTCCCATAGAAGTTAACACGATCAATCCGAATAACAAAGCTTGATATTCGGCTTGATTGTTAGTGCAATTAAATTCCAACCGGCTAGACATCTCGGTTACAAGACCGTTGGGAGAGATTAGAACAATACCAACGCCCCGACCATTACTGCAAACCAATCCATCAAAATATAGCTTCCACGAAGTAATAGTGACATAATTGATTTCATCATCAAGATTAATGCTATGCTCAACAATAAAATCAGCAAGAACTTGACCTTTGATTGCTCGCAATGGCTCAAAGACTAGATCATATTCAATTAAAGAGTATGCCCACTTGCCTAACCTCCCACTGAGGATTGGCCGATGCAACATGTGCTTAATAACATCGGCCTGGCATGCTACAACACATGTACTTGACAGCAAATAATGTCTCATCTTTTGGCATGCAAAGTACAGTGACAAGCATAATTTTTCAATATGAGCATACCTTGTCTCGGGATCAAGAAGACGATGACCAAGATAAGCAATCACATACTCTTTCCCTTCATCTTCTTGAGTCATAATAGCCCCAATAACCTTGTCTTCGATAGCAACATAAAGCTTGAATGGTACTCCTCTCTTAGGTGCACGAAGAACGGGTGGTGATGACAAATACTCCTTTATCTTGTTGAATGCTCTTTGTTGGCTTGCCCCCCAAGTGAATTCAGATTCATCCTTCAACTTGAGTATAGGAGTAAAAGGAACAATTTTCCTGCACAAGTTAGCAATAAATCTTCTCAAGTAGTTCACCTTCCCTAGGAACTTTTGCATATCTTTTTTGCATGTAGGGGGCTGAACTTTCTTGATCTTCTCAATCCTTTTGGGATCAACCTCTATGCCTTTGTCATGAATGATAAAGCCTAGGAATTTTCCAGCTGATACTCCAAAAGCGCACTTGAGTGGATTCATCTTCAAACCATAGCGACGCATCCTTTCAAAAGCAAGACGTAAATCGTCTAGGTGAGATTTATGGGCAGCTGATTTAATCACAATATGATCAATATATACTTCCATGATCACCCCAATTAGATCATGAAAAATTAAATTCATCGCCCTTTGATAGGTGGTGCCTGCATTTTTCAACCCAAAGGTCATCACAATCCACTCAAACAAACCGACGAATCTGGGACAAACAAAAGCCATCTTTGATGTATCTTCTTCCGCCATGAAAATCTGATTGTATCCCGCATTACCATCAAGAAAGCTAATCACCTTGTGTCCCGAAGCATCATTGATCAACATATCGGCTATAGGCATAGGATATTCATCTTTGGGAGTGGCCCTATTCAAATCTCTGAAATCAATGCATACTCTAATCTTGCCGCTGTCCTTCTTCTCAACCGGCACAATATTAGAGACCCACTCCGCATATTGGCATGGACGAATGAACTTCTCTTCCAACAACCTTTCGATCTCCTCCTTTATTCGATCATGGATGGCCGAATTGAAGCGCCTTGGATGTTGCTTGACGGGCTTGAAGTTCTTCTTGAGAAGCGCGATTAATTCAGCTTTATAATCGGCTTCCAAGTTTTGATTCACAAACGTCGGCCGCGGCGTAGTACCATCCCCAATATCAACTTGTTCTAAAGGGTCAGCCAACGTGAAACCTTGGACCAACTTATTGAGCTCATCAAAGTCATCAATAGCTTCGCAAGCATCGGTCTTTTCAGCCCGATACTCCTCCAATCGACGCTTTAACCATTCGTGATTGTCCATTAAACAATTGTATTTAGCCGATTGTCAATCAGCTTGAGAGATACGGGAAGAAAACCACCTCTAGCATAATCTACATAATCATAAGTAGATAAATCCCTACCTGATAAACAACCAAAGGCGCCATGCCCCCCGGGCTCGGATGAATCGGCAACTGCAACTTCAGCCGATGAATCCGCATGGACAATCTCAACAGCATCGCCTACCCACTGAATGAGAAATTGGTGTAGACTGGAAGGAACACATTCATTAGCATGTATCCAATCACGCCCAAGTATCACATTGTAACTCCCCTTGATGTCAGCGACGAAAAAACGGTAGCCAAGGTTTTGCTCCCGATGGTCAACTCAATCTTAGCAATACCCTTAGCTGGAATTGGAGTATCTCCGCCAACTCCCATGATGGTCATGTTGGTCTTGATCAACTCCTCCTCCTTGATCCCAAGCTTGCGGCACAACGAATAAGGCATGACATTAACAATAGCACCGCTGTCCACAAGCATACTATGTACTGGAGTTCCATTGATGTGACCCCTCAAGTTGAGAGGACGAAGGTGATCCACTCTAACTCCTGGCTTCTTGAACACAGCATCCTCCACTGCAAACACAAGCTCCGCTGCTGGTGGCTCTTCCTCATCATGATGGATCACATAGTAATCTGATGACAAGTATATCACGTTGATCCGCTCCGGAGACGGCTCATAGTCCACCATCTCGTCATCCTGTTCTTCCGGAGCTTCCATGCCTATAGCATTAGCAACCACAACAGCAAACTCTTTGGGATTCTCCCCAAGATCCTCAGAAATTGATGGAATTTGTTTGGATCCCTCAGGAGAAATCTCAATCGATTCAACAACTGCAGGGACAATTGTGTTAGCAATTACTGACTCAACCAATTCTTCAATCGGTTGGGGCGCCACTACCTCCATAGCCGGCTCAACTGGTTCCACCGGCTTAGCTGACTCCAAAGTCGGCTTGGCCGGTGCTGCTTCCTTAGTAGCATCACCATCACCCTTGGGCAAGACTTCTTGTTGTTCAAGTGCTTGCTTCTTCAACTTCCTTGCCCGGGCGTGCTGCAACTTCCGCCTTTGAGTTTTGTCCAAGTTCGGTGGACACCACTTGGGCTGCATGTACTTAGGATCTCTTGGCGGCTTCTCCTTCACTTCTTCTCCAGCAACTTCTTTTGCAACTTCATCTTGCTTGTTTGCTGGAATTTTATTATCGATCACAATCGGTTCATTGTTGACAACTACAGGAGCCGGCATTGACCCGATAATGATGCTAGGTGATGGAGCACTCTTGGGAGTAGGCTTTTCAAGTTCTTGCACCTTCTTTTGAACGTATGCTTGCTGCGTTGGTGCTTTGATCGCCTTCTCTTGATATATCCCCGCTAGAGCTCGATTGAAATTCCAATCGGCTAGAGACGGGCGCCTTGCATCCTCCGGCCTCGATGGACTCGGAATGCGAGCTTGAGGATATGGTACCCACACACCTTGAGTTCCCCACTGTGGCAATGGCAACTCAGGTGGAGATGGAGTAACCGGTGGCCCCCAATGAGTTGGACGAGAGCGAACAACCTGCATAGAAGAACCAACCGATGGAGTTACACCCTTTTGCTTCTTATCTTCAGCTTCTCTCTTAGGCGGTGTAGACTCTCTTTTTTTTATGGGCCAATTCTTGGAATCGGCCTTTTCTTGCTTGTACTTCGCCATAAGTCAGTCAAAAGTACAAGGTGGGTTAACCACAAACTTCTTTGGTTTTTGCTCTTGTTGCTTCCATACACCTATCTCCGGCTTGTGTGGTATGAAGGTGCATGTAACATGAATGCCAGAAGTAATGGAGCCTTCTGGAATTTGGGAGTCGGTTTGGCCGATTGTAGCAATCGGTTTAACCGACTTTGCAGCTGTAGAAACATCGGCGGGCTGCTCATCTTGGGGCACCTTTTTGCTTTCAGCAGTTGGGTCAACCCGGTCGGCCGAAGGGATCGACCGGGCTTGTCTTTGTTGCGCCGCTTGATGCTCATACCACCATTGCCTTCGCAATGCTTCCACTGAACTAGCGGTGATTGTAAGCTTGCTCTTGCCTTGATCGTCCTTCTCAAGTGCCACTTGTCGCCCCGAATTCTTTTGGAGATTCGGTGCAGGACGTGGCTCGCCGATAATCACATTCTTGCCTTTAGCTTTATCGGCTTGGTGAGGACGAATCAAAATAGCCAGCTTCCCTGCTTCAATGGTATTTGTAGGAAAAGGATTTTTCTTGATCTCCATATCAGCAAGGCTCAATCGTCCCTCATTAAGGGCTGAATGTATCTGTCGACGAAAGTAATTACAATCATTAGTTGCATGAGAATAAGAATTGTGATATTTGCAATAAGCTCTTTTCTTAATCTCATCCGGCGAAGGCATAGTGTAATTGATTCTAATGTGTCCGATTTTAAGTAACTCATCAAAAAATCCGGTCACATTTAGAAGTATCAAAAGTATACTTTACTTCTTCATACCGATTCTTTTGAATCGGTTTGAGAGAAGGACAAGTAACTTGTTTATTTTCTGCTGGCCACCTAATTTCAGCAGCATTGCACTCATAGTTATCATCATCCGAATGATCTAAAAAAGCATCACAAGCATGTGTATTCGAACGATGTGACTTATAAGGCTCACGAGAATCTTTAAGGCGCGATTCCTAAAAAACGGCCCTCTCCATGAAATGATTGAAGCTAGTAAATTGAACATTTTCTAGTTTCTCACGAATCCTAGAGTTCAAACCATTAAAGCATATATCCACTACATCTCTTTTAGAAATATTAAGATTAAAACATTTATTCTTAATCTCTCTAACTCTAGTGAAAAATTCTACACAAGCTTCATCACGCATTTGCCTAACAGCAGAAGGTGTGCCGTCTCAGTTTCTTGAGTTCCGGTATAAAAATGATTATGAAACCTTTCCTCTAATTGAACCCAAGAATTAATAGAACATGGTGCTAAAGAAGTAAACCATGCAAAAAGCGGTGATCAATGATAAAGGGAAATTACGAATTTTCATATACTCATGAGCACTATGTTCCCCTAATTGAGCAAGATACATACTAATATGTTCCATGGTAGTTTTATTGCCAACACCATTAAATTTCTGAAAGTCAGGTACCTTCCATCCCTCGGGATTCTTCATGCAATCATAAGCATAAGGATGCGGCTTGGTATACAAGTTTTTAGCAGTCTTCAAGTTGATACCTAAACTTTCTTCCCTAAACCGATTCAATATGTCATTGCAATCGGTAGGGGGATAATTATAAGTGTTTTTGCCCTCAAAATTAGGAATCGGGCTAGGAGACTTCGGTGGGTTGGGTAAAACATTGTTTCCCTCTGAAACTTTTGATGCCCTATGATCGCTTCGCAATGGAATCGATTTAGGAACACCACCCAATGAGCTAGCTCCAGGATGACCGGTTCCAATGAATGGAGCCGATTTCAATTTGCTAGCATCAGAATAAGATGATTGATTCTTAAAGAATCCTTGTGGCATGCCTAACTCAGTTTGTGACAAAACACCCGAACCCTCTAGTTCGGTTGTTTTCCCCATCATCTTATTCATCTTAACTTCTAACGATTCATGTGATGATTTAATAAGTTGAGTTAGAGCAACATTTTGTTCTATCAACATTTTAGCTATACCGGCTTGAGAAATTGGACCTTCATCATATTTAGGGCCAGTTTCGAGGTTTACCTCAGTTGGGTATTTTAAACGCACACAGAATAATCCGCAAGCGCACGGATACCGATGTAGCTTTCACCCGGGAGTATTCCAAGGTATCGATTTTCCACGGGGAACGCGAAGTGCACTAATTAAGATTCAAGGTCGCCCAAGAATAACTATATGTTTTTGTGGAGAGAGAGAAAGTGCTTTCCTATGAGTTCTCTAATTGATCTATGAATCAAGGTTACTTCAAGGTTACTTATTTCGGGACATCAGAGCACTAGCCACGGAAATGGATGAGAATGGGGCTAGGAAGGTCTGACT
Organism: Themeda triandra; assembly: GCA_018135685.1. Classification (NCBI taxonomy): domain Eukaryota; kingdom Viridiplantae; phylum Streptophyta; class Magnoliopsida; order Poales; family Poaceae; genus Themeda; species Themeda triandra. Next base: position 81,421 of record JAENPR010001537.1, read on the forward strand.
ACGGTCCTACAGACACCAACCCGAACGAGGTGGAATACATCGGCCGTTAGGGCTGTCACTTCCCTAGGGCTACCACAACAATCCGCAGGATTGGGTGCAATTCCAGGTAACTGCAAGACTAGGCACCACGCCTAACCTATTAATTACTACTCTAGCGTTCGAAAGACTAGAGCACTTGATGCAAGCGGGAATCCAATAAATAACTTGAAAGTAAATGCTGAAAGTAAATAAAGAACTTAGGAATTATGAATTGAAGAACCTGGAGAGTAGCTGGAAGACGAACTAGATGCTGCAAAAGTACAATGTTGAGGAAGATCCGACAGACCCGGCTCCTCCTCTGCTCTCTCCTCTTCTCTCCCTCTATTTCTAGATACAACTAGATGAACTAGAACTAGAACTAGACGAACTAGACTAGAACTAGATGAACTAGAGGGACCTTCTTCTACTTGGATGGAGGATGAAACCCTAGCTTTTGATCTCGTAGAAGAATAATGATGGAAAACCCTAGGGGCGCCCTCCTTATATAGCCCTGGGTGGAGTAGCCCCTAAGGAATCGCCACGTCATCGATCCGCGTCATATTTTATGCCCACCATCGGATCAAACCGACCTTGTACGGATGGTGGAGATGAAGATAATATTCCTGGCATATTCCCTTGAAGATCTGCGCAGAAAACCGGTCAAGAACCGGCCTCTAAGGGCCTGAACCGGACCCGAACCGGTCAAAACCGCTGCTGATATGATTTCTGGAACATTCTGGAGGCTTCCGGGCTGCTGGACCGGCCGGTTCGGCCGGTCTGACCGCGCCTGACCCGCCTGGACCGCGCCACCGCCCTTCCGCTCCTATCGCCGCGCGCCACGTGGCTTCCCGGCTCGGCCGGACCGAGCCCGCGCCGTCCCGCGCTCCGGGCGCGTGGAGGGGGACACGCCGCACGCGGCGCTTCGCCGGGGAACACCGCCGCCACGTGTCTCCCTATGATTGGCAGCGGCAGGCGCGTGTCCCCCGCGGGGAGGCAGCCGCTGCTGCGCCTGGGGACAGCCGGGGCCCACCCTGGCCCGCGTGTCAGTGGATGTCTATTGACTTTTTATCATTTCATGTGAATCTTTCTCGCTTCATATCTTTTTATTACGGAGCCCAAATATAGCAAATGATATATCCATTTCGATCAGCGCGACGAGCCCTTCGCAATGGTGTAGTCCAATTCATCATTTGAGATACTTTTATTCGATGACTTTATCCATTTTAACTACAGTCCTGTGTAAGCCCTGCAAAACATAGGTGCACCAAAACTCGTGGAATTTGTTAATCATATTTTTGCAGTTATAGAAGTTATGATGATGGTTAAAATTTGACGTTAACTACCGTCAACAAACTCCCCCAAGCTAAACCTTTGCTCGTCCCTGAGCAAAGCTAAACTCAGCCAAGGATCAGGAGTTGCTACAATGCTTTCACGCCTCAAAAGTACACATGCGTTCAAACAGGAACTCTCTTCCGGATTAGAGTGGACTATTCTGACTTCAAACTTACCCGTATTACCTTCTACCATGGGGCTTGTAGCCTTCACTTGGGTCTTGAGCGGTTGAAAGATTTAATGGTCAAGTCAAGCACTATGTCTCTAGCTCTTTGCTCAACCTTCATTCCGGAGTTTTTGCAAGTTTTCAAATAAAACTAGAGATTCCTTGTATGACCCTTTAAGTCTCTCCTTTGTGGTATTTCTAGATCCTTACCAAGGCATTGATGGTGTATGCCTTCTCTCTTCTCTCAAGATATGTGGTATTTTTGGCATAAGGCATAGTAACATTGTGCCTTCACTCTCTCACCCTACCTCTAATAGGCTTATGTGGAGTTTGTAGGTGGGAGTTTATACATATGTTGCATAGTCAAACCATGGATCCGAAGAAACTGGACATACAATCAAATCAAGATGTGCATGTGTGTGGTCCTATATATGGGTTAAGTGGATATATGGTGATAGTGGAAAATGGCGATGATAGATATAAGATGAAATGAAGGGGAAAGGGGATGATAATGGTGAACACCTATTCTTGTTCTGCTCCTTAAAGAAATTATACCTCCCTTTACTATGAAGAATTTGGGAGAACGCCATGCATACCTTGCTTGAACTATGAAGAATTTTGGAGAACTTGGATGCTAGAAATCTCTCATATGATTGGGACATTCCTTCTTGCTCTTCTATTCTTTTTCTCTCTTTTTTTTTTCTTCCTTTTTTTTTTTTTGATGAAGCACCTTGGTCTCTTCTTTGAAAATATTGATGGATGTAGCAAAGCAAACACATACTTGGAGCTTTATTGGATAACAAAAGGGCTAGCAATGGATGAAGGGATATTTTTGATGCTCACTCCCAAAGTGTAGGAGTAGAACAATTTTGGGATGTGTCTAAATGGATGAATATGGTGGCGCGTACTTCCGGGGTAGAAGTAGCGAGGGGTGCATGATGTACGTGTGTGTGATCTTGACTTTAACCGTATGACGAGTTTCTAAGGGTCAACACAATCGACCACACTCAAAGCATAAGTAAGTATAAGTGGATCAAGCATGTATATATGGCGGTGGTAGGAATTTAAACTCTCGTCATACAGAACTCATCATGCAACATTTTGAATTTTCAAAAGATAAATTCTCCGAACTCTAGTATCACTTAGAACAAGATAAACAAGCAGCTCGAGACCTTCCCATATCATACCCGTCAACTACCTAGACTTAGATCAAGCATTCGCTACCCACAAGTTTCGTGTTCGAGCAAATCTTATATCAAAACAAAGTGTGTCCAAAACTTGGGAGAGTTCTAGGTTGAAAAAGGCACTTGAAAGGAATTACGAAGAGCAACTATTCATCACTTCCAAAAAGTTTATTCTAGGGATTTATTTAAGCGAGTGCAAAATCTTGTACACTCTCCTTTTATTTAACAAACTTAAACATTATACAAGACTAAATATATAAAGAAAGCAAATTTTAAAGTATATAAGAAAGTAATAAGAAATACTTAGCTAGATACACGGGAGATGCTCTCCCCCAAAGCTGGATGTTGGCATAATCTCTCACTCTTGTGATTGATGTAGGTCTCACTCTTCTCAAACTTAGCAAATCCTACGTGAGAACTCAAATAGACAACAAAACTCATGGAGCATATTAAGGGTTAGGTAATCGAGCATTAGTTGTCTAGAGCTTCGATTGATTGAGTTTTAATGTGGGAATTCTATGAACTCAATAACATCGAGTTCCTCAACCGTGTTGATTTGTGGCTCAAGATACACCTTCAAGCGTTGGCCGTTTACTTTAGAAGTGTTTCCTACATCGTCTTGGATGGTAATGGCCCGTGGGTTGAAGTGTCAATGACTTTGTATGGTCCATCCCACTTACTTCGCAACTTTCCATGTCCAAAGAGTTTAACCCTAGAATTGAATAGTAGAACCTTGTCTCCAGGGTTTAAACTCCTTGTGCTTGATTCTCTTATCGTGCCACCTTTTTGTTCTCTCTTTATAGATCTTAGAACTATGATAGGCCTTTTCTCTCCACTCTTCTAGCTCGGATAGCTGCATTAGACGATTCTTGCTAGCTAGGTGGAGATCCATGTTCCATTTCTTGATTGCCCAATGGGCTTTGAACTCTAATTCTACAGGCAGATGGCACGTCTTCCCATATACAAGTTGATAAGGTGACATGCCTATGGGTGTCTTGAATGCAGTTCGGTAAGCCCAAAGTGCATCATGGAGTTTGTCCTTCCATCCCTTACCCATTTCATCTACAGTCTTTTGCAGAATATTCTTGATTTGTTTATTAGATGTTTTCGCTGACCGCTAGTCCGAGGATGGTATGCCGTTGCGACATTGTGACGAATTCCATGATCTCGCTAAGTACTTCCGGAAGTGTCTATCGATGAAGTGGGAACCTCCATCGCTTATGACTATCCGGGTGTACCAAAGCGAGGAAAGATTACTTCATGGAACATTCTCTTGGCATGTTTTGAATCAGCTTTACGACAGGGCAATGCTTCTACCCATTTGGACACATAGTCCACAGCTACTAAGATGTATTCACAATTCCCGGACATAGGGAATGGCCCCATGAAATCAATGCCCCAAACATCAAAGAGTTCAACTTGGAGATTGTTTGTGAGAGGCATTGCATTTCGTGAGTTAATATTCCCATGTTTTTGACATCGGTGGCATCTCCTGACAAACTCCTTTGTATCTTCATACATCGTTGGCCAGAAAAAACCACTTTGCCAGATCTTGGCATGTGTCCGGAATGCTCCATAGTGTCCTCCATATGGCGAGGAATGGCATCTATCCATAATTTGAATAGCCTCAGCCATAGGGACACATCTCCTCAACAATCCATCGGCGCAGACTCAAAAAAGGTACGGCTCATCCCAATAGTGAAAACGGCTATCATGTAGCAATTTTCTTTTGTTTGCACCAGGTGGAACATAGCCTTTCACTATAAAGTTTACAATGTCTGCGTACCAAGGATCGGAGTCTTGTATTTTGAGCAGGGTGTCATCCCTTAGGTAGTCATTAATGGGAAGCTCATGTGTTTCCTTATACTGAAGCCTAGACAAGTGGTCGGCTACAGAATTTTCTACTCCCTTTCTATCTCGGATTTCTAAGTCAAACTCTTGGAGTAGAAGAATCCATCGAATTAGCCGAGGCTTAGCATCTTTCTTAGTGAGGAGGTACTTAAGAGCAGCATGATCCGAATAGACAATTACCTTTGCCCCCACTAAGTAAGATCTAAACTTGTCTATAGCAAAAACAACAGCCAATAGCTCTTTTTCGGTTGTAGCATAATTGAGTCGTGGTCCGGACAAGGTTTTGCTAGCGTAGGATATGGCATAATGCTTCTTATCCTTGGTTTGGCCTAAAACGGCACCAACCGCAAAGTCGCTAGCATCACACATGATCTCAAAGGGAAGCTTCCAATCGGGTGGTTGGATGATTGGAGCCGAGATGAGTGCTTCTTTAAGGATTTGGAAAGATTCATAACACTCATCATCAAAGATGAAAGGTGCGTCCTTAGCTAGGAGACTAGTCAAGGGTCTAGCGATTTGAGAGAAATTCTTTATAAATCGCCTATAGAACCCCGCATGTCCCAAGAAGCTACGGATTCCTTTCACATTTATGGGAGGTGGAAGTTTTTCAATAACTTCAATCTTTGCTTTATCCACTTCTATCCCACGTTCCGACACTTTATGTCCTAACACTATTCCTTCCTGAACCATAAAATGGCATTTCTCCCAGTTTAGGACTAAGTGCTTTTCTTCACATCGCTGTAAGACTTTGTCTAGATTCTCCAGACAATGATCAAAGGTTTTGCCATAGATGGTAAAATCATCCATGAACACTTCCATGATTTTCTCGATCATGTCACATAAAATAGACATCATGCACCGTTGGAAAGAAGTCTGAGTGCATTGCACAACCCGAACGACATTCGTCGGTATGCAAAAGTTCCATACGGGCATGTGAAAGTTGTCTTATTTTGGTCATCGGGTGGATCGGGATTTGGTGATATCAGAATAACCATCAAGGAAACAATAGAAAGAGTGATTTGCAAGCCGTTCCGGCATTTCATCAATGAAGGGTAACGGGAAGTGATCTTTCTTTGTAGCCTTGTTGAGTTTTCTATAATCAATGCACATACGCCACCCGGTGACTATTCGTTGAGGGATGAGTTCATTCTTCTCATTCTCAACAATTGTCATTCCTCCTTTCTTTGGCACTACTTGGACAGGACTAACCCACTCACTATGTGGCACGGGATAAATAATCCCAGCATGTAGGAGTTTAAGGACCTCTTTCTTAACAACCTCTCGCATAGCGTTGTTAAGTCTACGTTGTGGCTCCCTAGAGGGTGTACAATTGGGATCAGTGGGGATACGATGCGTGCAAAGAGCAGGACTAATGCCCGTGAGGTCTTCGAGTGAGTAGCCAAAAGCTGATCTATGTCTTTCAAGGACAGTGACAAGTTGTTGTGCCTCATATTCAGAAAGCTTGTCACTGATGATTACTGGAGTGTTTGGGTTGTTGTGAAGAAAGACATATTTAAGGCCAGGAGGAAGAGGTTTTAGCTCTATCATAGAAGGTGGAGGTTGTTCATTTATGTCAAGCTCAATGGGTGCTGACTCATCTCTTCTTGAACAAAGTGTTCTACATCGAAGAATGGTTGAGTCATCTCCTCTTGAGACACCATTAAGACCTCCTCAATAAGGTCCGGTTCAGGTTTGGGTTCCACTATTGTGTTAATTGATCGATCAAGAGGAACAACAATAGTGGAACTCCCAACCTTGAAGTCTAATTGACCTCATAATGGTTGTTCCCGTAGTAATCTCATGATAGGTCTCGCCAATCAATAGAGGAATCTACGGGATGTCAAAAATGTGAAAATCTAGACATATCCCGAGTTCTTGATTCTGATGGGAATGGTCCTCAGTACCCCATGACTTTCTAAAATAAATCCTGATGGATCTTGTAGAAGTTTTTGAGATGGGGTTAAGGACGTGTCGGGATAAAGAGTTCTAGCTAACTCTTTTGAAATAATATTTATCCCGACAGAAGGATTGTAGTGGACCTTCCTAGCAGATCTTCTAATCTGGCACAAAAGAATGTTTGAAGGAGAGATGATTCGAGCTACCTCGGGGACATCTCGCCGGTTAGCCATTCATAACTCATGATCGCCGAAAGGCTTTGAATGTGTTCTACGGCCATCGACTTTTCGTGGATTAGATAGAGTGGTCTTTTGCTCGAGATCTCACTTGGATTGGAAAATTCGAGGCATTTCCATAATCTTCAAATAGATCTTCCTCGAATTCAAAGGGAAGCTCTAAAGGAGATGGTTCATCATCCTCTAGGGGGTTTGCATTCCCTTACTAGGAGGTTTTTCAACAACCAAATTTTTAGAAGAGTCTATTGGAATATCTAATTTAGTTGTGGGTTCCTCCTCTTTTGGTTCGGGATGGGCTCGACTTCTTTTTCTTCTTTGGGAAACTCATCAAAAATGCCGGTGTAAGGGGTGTTCTCAAGAATTTTCTCAAGAATGGCCTTCCCCTCATCTATGGTTTTGTGTGAGAATGAACCTCCAGAAGAGGTGTCGAGATGTAGAGCGGCTTCCTTGTTAAGTCCTAGATAAAAGTGTTCTAAAAGGACGTTTCGGGCAAGGAATGGGTTGGACAAGATATAGTAAGGCTCATGAATCTAGCCCAAGCTGCTCCTAGTGTTTCCTAATCTTTTTGTTTAAAGTCAAGAATTTCTCTACGGATGATTGCCCTTTTAGAAAGAGGGAAGAAAGCATGACAAAATTTTTCTTGAAGTTCATCCCAATTTCCATCTACACCTCTTACGGTATGAGCATACCACTGTTTTGCTCTACCCGAAAGGGAGAATGGAAATAATTTCCATTTAAGGGTCTCTTGTGTCATGCCAGCAATTGTTAGGCAAGAACACAATAGCTCAAATTCCCTAAGATGGTTGAAAGGGTCTTCATCTTTTAGGCCAGAGAAGGGTTGATCCCGAACCATGGCTATAAAGCCAGGACGGAGTTCATAGCTGGAAGCTGTAATTGGCTTCGATGATTGTGGTGGCTCTAAGAACTCGGCCCTTGGTGTGGAGAATTTATGAATAGGTGTGGAATCCATGTGTTTGATATTTGTGGTGAGGTGAGAAAGGTGGTAAAAGGAAAATAAAAGGATACACGGACGACTTGGCTCGAAACTAGCACAGCTACCGTTCCCCGGCAACGGCGCCAGAAAGCTTGTTGGGTATTTTAAACGCACACAGAATAATCCGCAAGCGCACGGATACCGATGTAGCTTTCACCCGGGAGTATTCCAAGGTATCGATTTTCCACGGGGAACGCGAAGTGCACTAATTAAGATTCAAGGTCGCCCAAGAATAACTATATGTTTTTGTGGAGAGAGAGAAAGTGCTTTCCTATGAGTTCTCTAATTGATCTATGAATCAAGGTTACTTCAAGGTTACTTATTTCGGGACATCAGAGCACTAGCCACGGAAATGGATGAGAATGGGGCTAGGAAGGTCTGACTACGGTCCTACAGACACCAACCCGAACGAGGTGGAATACGTTGGCCGTTAGGGCCGTCACTTTCCTAGGGCTACCACAACAATCCGCAGGATTGGGTGCAATTCCAGGTAACTGCAAGACTAGGCACCACGCCTAACCTATTAATTACTACTCTAGCGTTCGAAAGACTAGAGCACTTGATGCAAGCGGGAATCCAATAAATAACTTGAAAGTAAATGCTAAAAGTAAATAAAGAACTTAGGAATTATGAATTGAAGAACTGGAGAGTAGCTGGAAGACGAACTAGATGCTGCAAAAGTACAATGTTGAGGAAGATCCGACAGACCCGGCTCCTCCTCTGCTCTCTCCTCTTCTCTCCCTCTATTTCTAGATACAACTAGATGAACTAGAACTAGAACTAGACGAACTAGACTAGAACTAGATGAACTAGAGGGACCTTCTTCTACTTGGATGGAGGATGAAACCCTAGCTTTTGATCTGTAGAAGAATAATGATGGAAAACCCTAGGGGGGCGCCCTCCTTATATAGCCCTGGGTGGAGTAGCCCCTAAGGAATCGCCACGTCATCGATCCGCGTCATATTTTATGCCCACCATCGGATCAAACCGACCTTGTACGGATGGTGGAGATGAAGATAATATTCCCCTGGCATATTCCCTTGAAGATCGCACAGAAACCGGTCAAGAACCGGCCTCTAAGGGCTCGAACCGACCCGAACCGGTCAAAACCGCCGCCGATATGATTTCGGAACATTCGGAGGCTTCCGGCTGGGCCTGGACCGGCCGGTTCGGCCGGCCTCACCGCGCCCTGCGCCCGCCCGAAAACCGGCCGGGCGCCCCCCCTTCCGCTCCTATCGCCGCGCGCCACGTGGCTTCCCGGCTCGGCCGGACCGAGCCCGCGCCGTCCCGCGCTCCCGCGCGCACGCCCGCGCGTGGGGGAACACCGCCGCCACGTGTCGTCCTATGATTGGCCCGGGCAGGCGCGTGTCCCCCGCGGGGAGGCAGCCGCTGCTGCGCCTGGGGACAGCCGGGGCCCACCGTGGCCCGCGTGTCAGTGGATGTCTGTTGACTTTTTATCATTTCATGTGAATCTTTCTCGCTTCATATCTTTTTATTACGGAGCCCAAATATAGCAAATGATATATCCATTTCGATCAGCGCGACGAGCCCTTCGCAATGGTGTAGTCCAATTCATCATTTGAGATACTTTTATTCGATGACTTTATCCATTTTAACTACAGTCCTGTGTAAGCCCTGCAAAACATAGGTGCACCAAAACTCGTGGAATTTGTTAGCTCAAACCTCTAGACCTATGCTGGTGATCATATTTTTGCAGTTATAGAAGTTATGATGATGGTTAAAATTTGACGTTAACTACTGTCAACAACCTCTTCCTCTGCCGATGCTCCCAAGATGTCGCTGACATTTGGTTCTTCCTCCAGAATCACCCGCTGTTGACGATCCTTCACGCAACCGCCCAGGAACGCTTGCTGAAGAGCCGCCATCTTTTCTTCTAGCTGGGCCTTCAATTCCGAAGATAGCTCCTCCACGGAGGTAGGTCGAATGATGTTGCTGCCATGGACTTCGCTTTTGTCTTGCGTTGAACAGTAATTCACCATGTCACCATTTGAGGAAAACGTGAGCTTACGCCTAGATTTCCCCAGCGGAGTCGCCAAAAAGTATGTTGACACCGAAAAGCGATCCGACACCTAACACACCACACGTGGGCCTTGGACGCCCTCGAGGTAGCCTTCGCAACCTGCAACGCGGTGCCTTTGACACGTGACCGGCAAAAACCGATCTAGAGATCGGTAAGCCGATGTAGAGCTCGAAGTTGACCGAAAAAAGCTCCTGAACAAGCTCCCGGAAGGATCTGACAGGGATGAGCACGTGGAGGATCTTCTAGGACCAGCGGATGGCGCCTAGAAAGCCAACGGAAATCGCGGAGATAGCCGCCGGACAGCAACTAGAGTGTTTGAGGAGAGAATTAGGGCAAAGGAGATATCTTTTGTGTTGTTGGTTGATTCGATTGATAGATGGGATCAATCGGCCGTGTTCCCCTTGTATTTATAGGGGAGGGTGGTCTTATCCCCGTGGGAAACAACTCCAGAACCAATACGACAAGTTCCCACGTCGAAAGTTACCAAAAACACGACCCGGGTCGGAGTCGGTCGCGCCCGACATAGCGCCGGACGCGTCCGACGCGTGCGTCCGGCGCTCATCGCCTGTGCGCGCATTGCGCGTCCGGCGCCCGGACCAGCGTTCTGTGCTCGCCCGCCGCGTCCGGCGGCCCGCGTCTGGCTCCTCGGGCGGCCGAGAACGGCTCTGGACCTCGTCCGGCGGGTGGCGGACGCGTCCGGCGCGAGTTGGCCGCGCGTCCGGCGCTCTGGCCGTTAGCGGATGCGTTTCCTCGCCCGTCTTCTGCCGTTTTGCATGTGTGATGACCCTTATTTTCTCCCTGGACATTTTTGCACATCAACACTATGCGTAATTGTCTAATCTTCTCCTTATCTATAAGGAGCCAACTGAATCTTCATAGTTTACATAGAACTATGCACGTGAGCACAAACAATGTAGATGAGTCAAAACATTTGTGTACACAAACCATGTAGGTGAGAAAAACGTGATATAAGTCTTTAATTTAATAATTGGAAAATTATAATAAATTAATTCTGGCTCAAAAATATGTTTTTTGCAATAAAAACTTACTAATTACAAGCTCCAACATTATGCATATGATTTTCGACCTTTCCGCCCAACCTAAATAATGACCCATATGGTAGAAAAACCCATGGAAGAAAGGATATAAGAGCATCTCCAAGAGTTCCCTAAAATCCACTCCTCAAATCTTGAGTTTTAGGACGTTGATAAAAGTTTTAGGAAGTGTAAAATCATATTATCTCCAACAGTTCCTTAAAAAGGCTTTCCTAAACACTAAAACTTGGGCCCACTTGTACCTAATCTTAACTACCCCTTCTTTCTCCCGTGATCGATCGGTCTCCCAGGGCACCATCGCGTGATCGACTTCGTCTTCCCGTGGTCCCTCGCGCCGCCACCACCGTCTTCGTCCCCTCGCGCGATCGTCTTTGTCACCCCCAAGCGCGATCGTCTTCGTCATCCCCTCACGAGATCGTCTTCGTTGATCCCGTACTTCTGCATGAGGGCGAGCATGTTGTCGGCGATCTGGTAGTTTTCGTTGCCCTGCGTCCACTCGGTGTTGTACTGTTGGCATTTCTTAGCGCGATTACCAAAATAGACTTAGAGCCTAATTTCGATAATGGCGCTTTAAACGCTAAATGGCTTTACTCGGCATATTTACTAGAAACCGGTTCTAGCAACTACGCGAGTGTTGCCAAGAGATAGATCACGTCCTATTAGAATAAATATCCGCAAGCGCACGGATCTATCGTCCAAAGCATTTCACCCGGAAGTATTCGGGGGTATCGTTATTTATAATTTCCCAAAGGAAGGCATGGGGTAGTTAAGTAATCTAGCATGGGTATGAATACAATATCTAGCATGAGGAGAAACTGACCAATGTGCTATACGGGGTAAGATAGTGGACACACACTTAGAGCAACCTCAAAGGAATAAAGGTAAAATAAAGAATATAGAATAATCTAAGCGGAGCAAGCAGGTCCTATATAGTTAATGCTAGAACAGCTAATTCCACATGTTATACAAGTCAAGACTCGACTATAGACTAGGAATATGGGGAGACCGCGGCAACCGGGTCCGCGATCGATGGCGGCATTTACGAACTCCTACTCAACATGCGAACGTGGGGGATTACAAAGGACGGACAGGGCTGTCACCACCTGCCGCCTACCACCTCAACCGTGGCATGCCGACATATCCGAAGGTTCCCTCACACCCGGACACCATGTCCGCATACTAAGGAGCTACCTACGCCCCCCCAGGACTCCCACCCTACGGATGGACGAGCTAGAACATAGGCAAGCCCGAAGGCACATCGAACCGCTATTCCTCTCCTACAATCCAATCTAAACAAGTAAAACATATGAACGATGAAGAACCGTGTAGAACACGATGAACAACTCTCACAAGAACTATGGCCTAGTTCTTGATCATCGAATATATCGTGTACTAGACTATACTCTAGTTCATATGCAAGACTATATAAATGTAATAAGAACTTGACTAAGGAAGAACGCTCCATAGATTTATACCAAAGATGTAGCTTTTCCGCCTGGAGACAAGCTCTCCAAGTAGCTTTGCCTAGCTCCAAATGACTAACACTAATGCTAAAGAACAAGTGTGAGGTGTAGAGATGGCTCCAAATGGTGTGTGTGAAGGTGGGGGGCCTCTCCTCTTCATTTATAGGGCGCTGGAGGCGGTTCAGGGGCATTGAGGTAAAATAACCAGCACAACCATCATCCCCTAGATGGAAGGAGGCAAACCGCCTTGGCCGGGCCCACCTGGCGGCATGGTTGGCGTGCGCGCGCCCCAGGCGCGGCCGTGCCTGGGTGGCGCGGCCCCCTGACCGCCTTTGGCGTGTGGGCCCAGGTCATCCTCTGGGCCGCGCTTTTGCTGGTGTTTTGGCCTAGTTCGACCCCGAGGTGGGCTACCTTGTTTCCTTTGCCGTTTTACGCCTTCTGGAAAGCGCCTTTTTATTCTGAAAATTCCTGCACTTGGTGTATATTCTGCAAAACAATATTTTCTCCAAGCACAGGTGGAACTAGGTCAATAGTAAAGATATGTGAAATAAAATATTTATTTCCCCCATAATGACCTATAGTTGGTGGGTAGAAATCTGAGTTATGGACCGCCAACAAGATCCCCCAAGCTTACCCCTTGCTCGTCCCGAGCAAGTCTTTGCTTTGTGTTGTTGATCAGGGGTTGTTACGATGCCGATTATATCTCAGGTGTACAAGCTAAAGGAGAGCGTTCTACTACTATTTGGATAAATCGGCAATTGTATCCACTCTATGATTCCTGATGGAGTGGGGCTTCTAATTGTCTCAAGTCTTGGGCGATTGCAAAATAGAACAGTTTCAAAGACCGGTGCTTTTCATTCGTCCCAAGATCAACTTTTAGTCCGGAGGTTTTGTAAGTTTTTATAAATAAACCAAGTTCCTCAAATGACCCACTCGATCGCTCAAAAGTGTATAGTAACCTCACCAAAGGCATTTTCAGATTTTGCCTTCTTCCTACCACTAAAGCTGAGAGTGGAGTTTTGGGTAGGTATGTAAGTGGGCATACTTGTATCACATATGTTGTAAGGTCAAGGACTGAACCTTACGGAGATTAAGCTATACACCTTGATTGAGATGTGCAAGTGTGTGGATGGAATGAAAGATGATTCCTAATTTTTGTGGTATTTTTGGGTCTCCATGCATCATGACATACTTTCTTTTATTGATGAATGAGATGAAGAAATGATGGGCTATCAAAGAACAACTAAATTTATTCTCTCATTTTTTTTGAACGGGATCTAAGATTTTTCTCGTTTGCCTACAAGAGTGATAAATCTTCTAGCTATAAAAATCTCCTTTTTTTCTTTTCCTCTCTTTCTTCACTTTTTTCTTTTCTCTTTTTTTTTTTCGACTAAGAACATAGCCCAAAACTTTATTGATGGATAGGATGAGGTGGAGAGAGATGTCATGATGAATCAATGCATGGAGAATTTTGCAAACTACAAGAGAGGGATGCGCGATCCTCAGGGTAAGGGTCGGCATTTTTATTTGGTGGAAAAAATGGTGCGCAACTCTCAGTGTAAGAGTCGGCGTATGGTGAAGGGTGCATGTTGTGCGCAACTCTCAATGTAAGAGTCGGCTTTTATTTGGTGGGTGCAAGTGAATCTCAATCATGGGTGTAGAGTCATAATCTCACGTCGGTAACAATCCGACCGAACTCAATGCACGAACAAGCAGTGTATGAAGGTTCTTATTCTACAGATAAATCATATGGCTCTGGTGGGTATTTCGCGATCACTAAGGAACTATTGTTTTTTGAAAAATTTTGAAACAAAGACTCCGGACATCAGGTTTTCTCAAAGGGACGCTTCATTGCTGTGGTCTAAGTCACTATATCATATCGCGCAATAACCTAGATGAGAGTAATTGTATGCAACCCACTAAATTAAGTTTCTAGAGCATGATAATGTAAAGCCGATAAACCCAAATATTAGAGAAAACTCTATTTTAGACAAGTACAAACGAGACATAAAACAGAGCAACCAATCATTTCAACATGGGTGGAACTAAACATTTCATAGCACATATATGGAATGGAATTATATAAATAAATATATATATTTTTTTGAATTTTTCAATGCAAGAAACTTGAATTTAAACATGCTAAAATAAAAATAAAATTTACAAGAGATTAAATATGCAATGCAGGTACCTCAATTGGGGGTCCTCCCCCAAGCTTATCCTGAAGCTCATGGCCCAGGGTTGTATCCCTGGGACCTCCAATAGGCCCTCTGCTCCTCCTGCTGGATGCGGAGGCTCTCGGCAAGAGCATCGAACCGCTGCCCGTGCTGCTGCTGCCACTGGGTCGTCGACTGCATGAAGCCGCCCAGGGTGTTCGTGATGTCGTTCGTCTGGATCTGCAGCTGTCCAATGCGGGCGTTGACTGAGGCCAACGTCGGCTCCTGCTCTGGTGGTGGTGAGTCGATAGTGTACCGCCTCTGTCGCTCCCACTCGTCGGTCCCTGCATCGGACCATGCCCCCCAGCGGTCTGTGCCGGCTGGGGGTACTGCTCCCACCCCGAGTAGCCTGCGTAGCCCTGGTAGGCCTCCCATCCACCATAACCATACTGCTGGGGAGGCCGTGACAGAGCATCGGGCCGAGCAGGGAGTCGGGCTATGCATAAGCCTCGGCCCCCTCCTTTAGTGGCTCTCGAGTCTGTTCTTCCTCGCGTGCTTCTTACGTAGTCTTCAAATCAAAGGTGAGCACATCACAGTTATATAAATAGAGATCCGGGTTAGGTAACCGAATCTTATTTACATAACCAGCAAAGAAGAAATAGATACGATCTTTCCCATCGGTCTTCAAAGTGTGTCCTTGGGTTAGAGCACGCAAATCACAAATCGGCCGATCAAGGGGAATGTACTCAACATCGTTACCATCTAGTGCTCCTACGGCATTGGCAATGCGAGTAACAAGAGAGGTGCAATCGATAGCATAAGACTTCTTAACCATATCTAGCCAGTGGAGGCACATCTCCCATACAGGAGCGACCTTGAACTTGTGAACTATGGCATAGAGAAGCTTAAGTTCTACAGAATGCACCCATCTAGTCCTGCCAGTAGGAAACAAAGTCATGGAAATCCAGTGATGCATGAGTCTAAGGGTAGGGTGTTGGATCTGCGTGTTCAGGGGTTTGAAAGGTCCAACTTCTACCCTACCCGAAATCTTCTCCCAAAAAGAATTGCGATCAAAACCAGGGATACATGCATCTAGTTTAAGTGCACACTTATAGTGAAAGCCTAGATGATGAGCGAGTTCCCCCCAAGTAAGAGAATATTCCGTGCCAAACAAACGGAAGTAAATACGCTCATCATCATAATCAAGTGTGCAAACAAACTGGATGGTCAAGAGATGCGAACCTTGCTCATCGATGGGCTCAAAGTTTTCCCAACCTACCGCCTTCCAAATGGTTTCGAAGTCGGTGTCCATACCTATTTTCTCGATGAGGTTGGCGTCGTAGATCATCGTGTGGTTGAAGAGCCGATCCTTGAGGTGATGGTACCTCTGCAGCTCTTGCTCTCCCTCCAGGTCGAGGTACGGGGCGTCGACCGCGTAGATCCCCTCGGGCTCGGGGGTTGCGGGTGCCGCCTCCTCGGCCGCTTCTGGCTCGTAGGGGGCACCTTGGTAAGAGCTCGAGGCCTCACCGTACCCCCACGAACTGTAGTCGCTCATGGCAGACTACGCAGGTGGCTAGCTCTCGGGTGCGAAAGAACTAGTGGAAGTTGATTTTCCACACCCGAGAATAGCTCTAACTCTTGCTCTCTTTGCTCAAAGATTTCTTGTGGAAGCTTGTTGTGTGGGAAATGGGAGTGAAAGAGAGTGAGAGTGTGAGGAATGGGAGGTGGTTGCTCACCCCGGCCTCCCCCCTCCTTTTATAGCCGGATAACCAGCAGCAAGGGGGAGGGGCAACGGCTAAGAGCCGTTGGCCGCCGGCCGGGGCCCCACCTTGGCAGACCTGGCGCGGCCGCGCCTCGGGTGCGCGCGCGCCCAGGCGGGCCCTGCTATTGCCCTGCTTTGGCCGTTGGGCGCCAACGGCTAGCCCTTGGCGCTAGCCGTTGGTGATTCTGCCCCGGCCATTTGATTTTTTTTTTCTAAAATAAATCTTCTCTCTTTTTTCGAGAAGAAGTTTTATTCTATATTTTTTTCTTCTACTCTCTCTCTTTTTCTCTCTTCTCTTTTTTTTTTCGAGTAGCAAGAAAGTACTTACCGACCTCGCTTTTTGTTGGTGCTCTTATTTCTTCCCCCCAAGCTCGCTTGGCTTAACAGGGTGACCAAACCCTGTCACGATCATATTTACTGACTCGGGCGGGACCTCGGGTTGCCTCGGGATCCTGCTCGTGTCAGCATTTGTCGGGATCGCTGCGGCAATCTGGGCGAGCTGGGTCTCTATCATCTTGTTGAAGCTCAGCTGGTTCTTGACAGCTGATGATATGCCCTCTATCTTGTTATTCATATTCTCCAAGATCTTGTCATTTTGGATCATCTTTTTGGTGAGGTTTTCGTTGATCTTGGCTTGGCCGTAAACCAGGTCCTTCAATGAAGGTTGATTCGAATTAAACCCGGAGGCGTAATTCGAATTACCTTGGAATGGAGGACGGGACTGGTTATTCCAGCCATTCCCTCCTCCTTGCTGCTGGTAATTCGGCCATTGTTGAGGTAGGCGGCCTCTTCACGGGTCTCGGGGCAGTCATTCCCCGAGTGTCCAGCTTCACCATAGACCTCGCACGTCAAGAATAAAGAATAATCTACGCGGAGCAGGTAGGTCCTATATAGTTAATGCTAGAACAGCTAATTCCACATATTATACAAGTCAAGACTCGACTATAGACTAGGAATATGGGGAGACCACGGCAACCGGTCCCGCGGTCGATGGCGGCATTTATGAACTCCTACTCAACATGCGAACGTGGGGGATTACAAAGGACGGACAGGCTGTCACCACCCGCCGCCTACCACCTCAACCGTGGCATGCCGACATATCCGAAGGTTCCCTCGCACCCGGACACCACGTCCGCATACTAAGGAGCTACCTACGCCCCCCCAGGACTCCCACCCTACGGATGGACGAGCTAGAACATAGGCAAGCCCGAAGGCACATCGAACCGCTATTCCTCTCCTACAATCCAATCTAAACAAGTAAAACATATGAACGATGAAGAACCGTGTAGAACACGATGAACAACTCTCACAAGAACTATGGCCTAGTTCTTGATCATCGAATATATCGTGTACTAGACTATACTCTAGTTCATATGCAAGACTATATAAATGTAATAAGAACTTGACTAAGGAAGAACGCTCCATAGATTTATACCAAAGATGTAGCTTTTCCTCCTGGAGACAAGCTCTCCAAGTAGCTTTGCCTAGCTCCAAATGACTAACACTAATGCTAAAGAACAAGTGTGAGGTGTAGAGATGGCTCCAAATGGTGTGTGTGAAGGTGGGGGCCTCTCCTCTTCATTTATAGGGCGCTGGAGTCAGTTCAGGGGCATTGAAGTAAAATAACCAGCGCAACCGTCATCCCCTAGATGGAAGGAGGCAAACCGCCTTGGCCGGGCCCACCTGGCGGCAGGGTTGGCGCGCGCGCGCCCCAGGCGCGGCCGCGCCTGGGTGGCGCCGCCCCCTGACCGCCTTTGGCGTGTGGGCCCGGGCCGTCCTCTGGGCCGCGCTTTTGCTGGTGTTTTGGCCCAGTTCGACCCCGAGGTGGGCTACGTTGTTTCCTTTGCCGTTTTACGCCTTCTGGAAAGCGCCTTTTTTATTCTGAAAATTCCTGCACTTGGTGTATATTCTGCAAAACAATATTTTCTCTAAGCACAGGTGGAACTAGGTCAATAGTAAAGATATATGTGAAATAAAATATTTATTTCCCCCATGATGACCTATAGTTGGCGGGTAGAAATCTGAGTTAAGGACCACCAACATGTACCACTTCATCTCGTTCTCGAAGGTGGCCACGCCGAAGCGCGACGTGAACCACTTCTCGTACGCCGGCATGCTGAGGATCTCCGAGGTGGCTGCGTTGCCGAACGGGAAGCCGAGGCGGAGGAGCTCGATGCTCACGTTGGCGTGCGTCATCGGCTTGTCGTCGGCGCCCATGGCGACCACCTTGACGGTTCGCCTCCGGACCTTGTCGGCGGAGCGGCGGTTGTGAGCGTCCCACTCGTCGAAGGTGAAGGGCTGCAGGGATGACGAAGACGACCGCGTGCGAGATAGCGATACGCAGCGGGAATAGCCGCGGGAATTTACGCACGATAGGACTCTTTTTTGCGCTTCTCCTAAAAATAAAAAAGGGTTTTAGGAAACTGTTGGAGATGTGTTTTTGCTGTTTTAACACAATTTTAAGAATACCAACCAGTTTTAGGGAACTCTTGGAGATGCTCTAAGAATTAGAGTTTGTGACTTAGAGTTAGTGCTTGATAAAAGATGTAGCAATCAGCGGCGGTTCTCCGGTTATCTAGTTGTTTCTATTGGTCCCTGCATTAGCTCAATCATTTGACCTTACTTTCTTGTGACTAAATAGACAGTGGTGAATCGTTAGCGCGCGGAGTGATAAGAGAGCCATGTATGGATCGTCCATGATGAAATGGACTATCATGGACACAGTCATCACTTGGTCAGCAGCTAGTCGATCAATGCTGACAACAAGCACCATTATAGTGACCAGTGGGGTTTAGCGAAACTGAATAAACATCACAAATCTCAAGCTCAAAGGTTGCCACTCTGCAGCTAGCACGTGATGAAAAAAAAGCTAAATCAGAATCAGCTCCTGCCGTAAAGATTTCAGTATGACTACAAGACTAACCTCTCTGAATCTGGGTAGGTTAATGCGAATCCTCCAGAAACCAAAATCGCGCGTTGCAAAATCGACTCAGGCCTGCCGGACAGAAATGATGTTATGATAACAAACTGATAAAACCTTGCTGCTTGGATTATACCTTGCCCTTAGTCTCATATCCCTCTCCCACCACCTTGACCCACGTACACACACAGATGCAGGTCAGGTGGATGACATCTCCGAGATCGTCACTAGGGTCGACGGTGGATATCAAAACGGTGGCTTTTGCTCGGGACGCAGCGCCGAGCTCCAGTATCAGCAATGACTGGAGGACACTGCCTTTCCAACACAGGGGCAGTACTGTGACGACATTGGGGAGTGGGGACACCATCATGCCCCCACAGGGCCACGACAACTCTACATTCATGTCGTTCTAAAAGAAAAATTCTTGATACGCTGCCAAATAGGATATCTGCTTCGCTTCCTGTAGTCACAGGATCCCATGCTTCTAATGAAAATGTTGTCAACTGTAAATAAGTTGTCGTTCTCATCAATATCTGCAACTTTGGTTTTGTCAAATTTTCGTCCAAGGTCATTTGAAAATTTTGGTTTTACAAAATTTATAACTATAAATGATTTTTAATGAAAATGTTGTCAAGTGTTTTGGTCGATTTTCCATTTGAGATCATTTAAAAAGAATTCTAAGACCGTAAATGGTTTCAAATAAAACTTCATCAACTGCAAAGTTCTAGACCCATCAAGATCTACAACTTTAATACAAAATTGTTTTCATCTGACTCTAGTTGAAACAATTATGAATTTAATTATGCTGCACCATGGTTATTACCACCGTATCATACAACAAAGCGGTGGTGGAAAACGTCTTAACCACCGGTTCATATGCCTAGGTTGCAGGATGCCGAGACGACGGTTAGTGGTGCAAACAGGCCATGATAATAAACTAACACGACTGTCTTGTAAAACGAAGCAACGCGGTGATATGCATTATATCGGTTGATAAGACAAAGCCGCAATGATAGTTCTCATCACCAACGCTTCGTATTACGAACTGATGATGATGACTATCGCTGAGGGTTTTAATGATACCGACAATCACAAAGGTGTTGGTGATAGATCAATATATATAGTAGTGAAGTATTGCTTGTCGATTTCATATGACATAGTTGCACCTAAAAGGACCGTATATTCATACTTCACTGGACATATGTTCCTCATCAAGACAAGACATCACATTCTTTGTTATTACATATACTTGAGTAGGACATTACTCAATAAATTCATCACAAACATATGTAGATATAGAAAATCAACCATGAAAGCATGTTTAGATGCCACATCCGCTCGTATTAGTTACTCAATTGATGCTTGCGTTTCATATATTGATGCATAAAAACATAAAAGGTAGCCTTTGCTATATCTGCTTAGCCAATAGTTGGAGCTGGGTCAACAACCCATTCATACTTGTCTTCATCTTCATCGAAATAGATAATAACACGAACATCTCCTTCGTCTTGAAGTGGAGATGGCGCCTCGTTCACTGGTACTTTCTTTATTATTGTTATATCAGGCCATTCTCGAAGGATAATTGCAATAGACCCATTAAGTTCTGCATCAACTAGTTCGGGCCATGCTTCGTTCCCTGGAATAGCCATGATCACGTACTATCTTTATCTTTTTCTCTCTTTTGAAACTGTCATAATACCAATAAGAATCAATAACTGATCAATTTTGACATAATCAATAGAAAGATGACATGTTGTTTTGAACTAATACTATCATACTTCTATACTAAGAAGATGACTTAATCGAATGCAATACAAACCAATTGAGCAGCAAACAATCTGCTAAAATGTTAAAAGGAAAATTTGTGAAAGCAATACCTAACAAAAAAACATGACATCCTCTGAAGAAGAAGAACACAATAGCCTATGACGATGATACATGCTCTATGTATATGTGTATACATATAAACATTGATACTTGTATAGCAGCTTCATCATGGTGAAAACAATGTAAACATTGTATCCACCACTAACAAAGAAACAATGTTATATAGTCCATTTGCTGCCAATAATTATAGTTACTGAACATAACAATGCATGCAATCTATCCGCCTTGACTTATTGAACATCATCATATTGCCATACTTAGTAAGCATCATCTATTTTTTCCTTGTTCACAGGAAGACTACAGAAAATTAAACATCATCATATGGTCATACTTAGTAAACACCATCTATTCTTCTTCTTGTTCCCAAGGAGACAACTGACTACCCGCTTTGACTTAATAAACATCATCATACTGTAATACTTAGTAAACATCATCTATTTTTTGCCTTGTTTCATAGGAGGACAACAGAATAGTAAACATCATCATATGGTCATACTTAGTAAATACCATCTATTCTTCTTGTTCGTAGAGAGACAATTGAATGCCCATTGTTTACATAGCCCTGACTTAAATAATTAACATGTAAGCACTGACGTCGACATGGATGAACTAGCATGTACATGATAATAACAAGTATGTTGAACTAGCATATACATATATATATATTTGTCAATATTGTTTAATTACTAAAAAATTGAAAGCAAATTCATCCAAGATAAAAAAAATTATTTTTACTATTATAAAACAAGAACCTCTAACATTAGTTCTCACTAGGTGTGTGAGAAAAAATATTAAAAAATTAAAAATTCTCACAATAATAATAATAAACATATAGAATTTAATTTGGTAGACTCTACTCATCATCGCCAGCAATAGCCATCTGTTGTTCTAGGCCGAGAGCCTAGAACCCCGAATACAAAATATGACGAAAGAGACACGAATAACACAGGATGGTAGAGAACCAATGTATTACTCCAGAATCAATACATTTAGATGGTTGCCGTCCGGGCATATTTATAGTAGCCCGTAGGCATTTACAAGACGATTTTGCCCTTAGGGTTTGCCCCCTAAGGCCCTATGCGACTACCGGCAAAGGGCTAAACAGTCAAACTTGCAGCACTAAGCCCTGTCTCCTGGGCGGCCGACCGCCTAAGCCCCACTTATCATCAGGCGCTCACGCTGCTTTCCCCGGTGTTGCTCCTTTTGGGGCTGTGGACCTGTCAACTTTCTGCACACAGCTAAAATAGACATTAGGGTGCCTCGAATCTGCAGATTCGGCGGACAGATTCGGCGTCACCGCCGAATCCTACCTGGGCGCGCGCGCACCAATGTCTTGGCAGCGCGCGGGACGAGGTTTTCGCCGAGTTTGGTTGGCGATTCGGGACACACGCCGAATCCTGTGGGCCTTTCGGCTTGCGCCAGGTGCCTAGGCTTCGGCTATCCCCCAACAGTAGCCCCTCGGCGGCTGTCGAATCCCGGCTGTCGCGGGATTCGGCAGGGGCCGACAAGGACTAGG
Organism: Themeda triandra; assembly: GCA_018135685.1. Classification (NCBI taxonomy): domain Eukaryota; kingdom Viridiplantae; phylum Streptophyta; class Magnoliopsida; order Poales; family Poaceae; genus Themeda; species Themeda triandra. The sequence goes on from JAENPR010001537.1 coordinate 103,898, forward strand.
ATGTCGAATGGACTGGGGTGCCGAAAGGCCCCTGGCTGCGCTGTTTCGCGCATGGCGAATGAGCTGCTTTAAATTCGGCGCCCCGGGCCGAATTGCCCAATGCCGTCCCCGATTTGCACACGGGAAGCCTGTCCTCAGGTTTAACGTGTGCAAACATTTTTTTTCGAGTGGCGTGAACCGTCACCTCGGGAAGCGCAACCGACGCGACATTTCGTCGCGTAACGGCCGCCTCCCTCGCCTATAAAAGGCCCCACCCGGCTGCGGGCGTCACTTTCACTCCTCTCTCACTCTCGTGCGCGCGTGAAAAGTTCGCGAGAGCATTCGGTGTGAATCCCGTGAAGGCATTCGGTGTCCTCCGCGAATTCGGTAAGTTTCTCTTGGTTTCCCTTCGGTACATTCGCAGTTTCGGGGGTTCGGGGTTTTTCTTGTTTTGCTTCGGCAGGTGCTGTGGAAGCATCTTATAAACCCTTTTCTTGTTTTACCTTATAGTTTCGGCGAGACTTTCGCGCGCTTGCCAAAGCTGACCACTAACATGGCGAGCTCGTCGGCGACTGATAGCCAAAACCCTAACCCCACAGACCCCGGCTATGGCACCGAATCCGGCGATCCCAGTGGAGCTGGAACTGGATCCGGCGGCTCGGCCGAAACTAGCTCAGAGTCATCGACCGAATCCATCTCGGCCCCCGATCCCCATGCTGCTATCACGGCCGGGAAACGAGTTGCGCCCTTGCACGCGGCTGCACCCGTTGTGATTGAGGACGATTCGGAGTCGGAGTCGGAAGGGGAGAATCTTATGGACGAGGACATCGAATATTTTGAGGCTGGGGAGCTGGATACCCTTAGCATAGCCCCTCGGCAACGAACTGGAACTGCCGACGCTGATTTGGGCCCTGCCGCGAAACGCGTCAAGCTGGTGGGGTGGTCTTGTCTGCTGGGCGAATCGGACGTTGACGACGCGAAACATGACGGCTATGTGAGGGACGGATACCTGACGGTTGCCGAGAAGGCCAAGTGCCGTGCACCTCCGAAAGGAGAGAAATACCCGGATCCCTGAGACCATGAAGCATTGGTGTTTCGGGACTATTTTAGAGCCGGCCTTCACTTTCCTTTGGAGGAGGAGTTTCTGGTCTCGGTTCTCGATCGGTTCAAATTGCAGCTTCACCAGATCACCCCTAATGCCATCTCAAGTCTTAGTATCTATGCGATGTGCATGAAGATGATGGGGAGCCACCTGAGCGTTCCCGTGTTCGTGGACCTTTACGAATTGCACCATCACAGGAAGTATACATCCGACATGGACTACCGAATGGAGATTGGGTCCTTCAATTTCATCCCCGCGAAGAAGAAAGTTGATGAATGCATAGTCCCTTACTTTAAAAGCAAGTGGGACAACTGGAAGAAACATTGGTTCTACATCCGAGTCTGTGAAGATTCGACGGTGGTCGAGGCGAAACGGAGGGGGTTGCCGAAAGCTCACGGCCTGGTTTCGCTGATGACTCCCATGGTTGGGCTCACCCAGGGCGAACTCCGTGCTGGGGATGAGGTGAACGGCGACGCCGCCGAATCCTACCGGCTGACTGCAAATCGTCAGATCAGTTGGGACTTAGTGGAAGAGATGTTGTCCTTGGGCCAGTGGCCGCTTAGCCGAGACATGAGCTTCGCATGCTTCTCCGCAGCCAAGGGCTACAAGGGTCCGTCTCTAGTGCTGAAGCGGCCAACTGGATTTTCAACAGATTCGGCGTTCATGGTGGATATTGAGCGCCGAGCCAACCAGCTGTGCGACCAGTATGGCGATAAGGAGCATGAAACAAAGCTACGCAAACTTGGCCAAAAGGGCCGCTTAAACCGTGTGTGGGAGTCAATGAGCCTTGAGTACCCCGATCGCCCCGCACCCATGAAAAGAACTGTTTCGGCGGGCGAGCCGGATGCTGGTGCCGGCCCGTCTGTAGTTGCTCCCGCATCAGGCGTGGCCGGGGTTGCTCGTGGGCGCGGGCGTGGGCTTGCTGGCGTCTGAGGCACCGGTCGTCATTCGGCGTCTGCCCGAAGCACCGCCCAAGCCGAAAATCGCGCCCGAAAAGAGAGGGCCCAACGAAAACCACCCACCGAGGCCAAAGACATTCAGGTGGGTCGCTGAATGGCTGAGCGAGTCTGGCCTAAGCCGCTGAAACCGAGCCGCCTCCCAGCGCTTCAAGTTGCCGAATCCTCCGAGGAAATGGCCGGGCACACGGTACCAAAACCGTGCACGGCAGCTAACTTTGCTCGCTTTTTTATGCTTGGCTCTACAGATTTTTTGTTTCAGCCTTCTTGTTAGCCGAACTTGACTCTAACTTGTGCCTTTATTCTCACCTTTTTGGTGCAGGAATTCGGGTGCTCTAACGAAAGGAGCGACAGCATGTTGCGGAAGATCCTGAGCCCCCGCGACGTGGATGTGAATTCCCTTCCGGTAGTGAGTGGGCTGGATTTCGGCGGCCGGAAGAGAAAGAAGGCGTGAAGTGACACCCATCCGCTGGCTCCGGCTAAACTGCCGAAACCCGCAACCGCCGACGCGGAAACCAGTCGCCGGGAAGACGTGGCGAAGGATGTTAGCGTCCAAGGTGCGGCACAAAGCGGCTCGCAAGACGACTGCCGTCTCGGTAAGTCTCGCTTCTACCTGGAGACGACCCGAATGACGCCCGAGATGGCTGAAAGCGTCCTATTCGGCCATGGGTTTGTCCCAATGGAGGTAGACCGAATTCGGTACGGCGAAATGAGGGTCTATTCAGGGTCATCTTCTCTGGAGGAGGGGAATTCTAAGCAGGCAGAAACTTATCGAATTGCTCATGCTTTAGGGGTCAGGTCAGACTGCCGCTTGGTGGCGAATGTTGACCCCCACTAGTCCGGCGTCTTGCCGCCTCCGGAGGGGGCAGCCTTTGCTCACGAGTGCAGTGGCGCTTTCAACACCACCGAAACTGAGCAGGGCTTGCTGGCCACCGCTCGCGGCGAGCTGCTCTCCGCCATAAACTTTCACTCAATTTCGGTAAGTCCTGAAACCCATAATTTCAATTGGCAGGTTTCGGGTGGCGCACCGAATAACTCTGTGTTTCGCGTTTGCAGACTGCCGTGCTTGTGGACGTCCTGGCGAAACAGGAGCAGGGCACCTTGGCCCATGCCGAGAAGCAAGTCAAGGAACTCGGGGAAAAATTGACCGTTACAGAGAACTTGCTGGCCAAGGAGGTGGTGGAGAAGGAAAAATTGCTTAAGGAGAAACAGTAGGCGCTGGATGACGCCACCGGGAAGCTGGAGAGGTATCGGGCCAACCACCGAAACCTAGGCCTGTTGGTCGACGAGGCCATAGCCCTTGTGCAACGGATGACTTCTGGGGTTGGAGAGGACTTTCCTACTCCAGCTTCGGGAACCTCCACTTTGGAGAAGGTTCAGCTGCTTAACGGCGGACTCGGTGCTCTTGAGGGACTCGTGGAGCTTGGGCACAAATATGCTGCGTTTGAGAGCGTTCGCGCCCTCTGCAAGTCCCTCAAGGACGCCGAATGCGACCACTACGGCCGGGTGGAGGCTGCAGAAGACGCCAACGCCTATTGGGTGTATGATGCCGACGCCGACAAAGCCGCGAGGAAGTGGTTCTTCAATGGGTTTTGGGGTTCCGGTGGCCGGGACCTGAGCCTGCTGCGCGCGGCTCTCACACGCGCAAAGGTATGAGGATAGTCAATCGGTGTACTCGCCGAAACTTACAACCCAAATCATTTGACCGGGCACTCGTTGAGACTTGTGTTTTTTTTTTTTGACAGGATGAGGACGAGGGGAAGGTGATCAAGGCCAAGGTCGCGGCCTATATTCAGGCGCGCGACGAAAGGGAGGGGTCGTCCAACGCGGGCACCCCCATGCGCGAAGTGACAGAGCTTCCTCGTTCAGCCCCTGGCGCCTCTGCGGCTACTACTTCGGCTCACCCTGGTCCGGCCCCAGCACCGAATGCGCCCAGCCTTGCACCGAATCCTGCTGCTTCAACTCAAGCCTCGATGCCCCCTGCTCCTGGCACCACCGATGAGGAGAATGTCCCCGCAGTCTGATCGCGGGATGTAATAGACTTGTTATTCTAGTACTTTTGCTTTAGACATGCGACTGCGCGAATGGCGCGTTTGAACTCTTTGCCAGTGATGTGAATTTGGTGTGATTCAGCATGTGTTGCCGAATGCACCTCTGGATGTAAAACTTGTTGTTTTTCTTTAAGTTGTATGCTTGTGTGTGGTTTACACGTTTCGTATTTTGAATGTGTTCCGGCTTTAACGCCGAATTAGTTTTGAAAAACGCCGTCCCCCCCGACTTGTTGAAGTCGAAAGGGTTGCGCGTCTTCCCGTTTCGGCTTTGACGCCAAATTAGTTTTGAAAAATGCCGTCCCCCCGACTTGTTGAAGTCAAAAAGGACGCGCCTTCCGGTTTCGGCTTTGATGCTGAATTAGTTTTGAAAAAACGCCGTCCCCCCTGACTTGTTGAAATCGAAAGGGTTGCGCGTCTTCCGTTTCGGCTTTGACGCCGAATTAGTTTTGAAAAACGCCGTCCCCCCGACTTGTTGAAGTCAAAAAGGACGTGCCTTCCGGTTTCGGCTTTGATGCCGAATTAGTTTTGAAAAAACGCCGCCCCCGACTTGTTGAAATCGGAATGGACGCACCTTCCGGTTTCGGCTTTGACGCCGAATTAGTTTTGAAAAACGCTGTCCCCCGACTTGTTGAAGTCGAAACGGATGCGCCTTCCGGTTTCGGCTTTGACGTCGAATTAGTTTTTTCTTGGAGAGTTTTGTACAAGGAGACTTTATTCTCTTGATTATAGTGATGGGGTCACGACTTTACAATGTTACAAGGTTAAATTAGGACCCGAAACGCTTATGATGCGGCCCTTTGGCTTGGGCACCGTGAGTGGCCCTGAAGTTTGTTGGTGACGCCGAAAGCTGGATTGCTGCGGACGCCGAGCGGCTCGCGCGCTGTCGACCGATGGGTCATGCTTCGACGGCGCGTGCTGCTATGGAGCTAGGGGAACTAGTGCCGAAACCTGTTGGCTTTCGGCTGGCAAAGCCCCTGTGGCTGAAGGTGACGACCAGAATGCGGCCCTCGAGGGCCATTTTACTGTGGATGGTGGGGAGGTTCCCGAAACTACCATTGATAAGGCACTTCTTTGTACCATTATCCGGATTCGACATGTGGGATGCCGAAAGTGTTGCCCACCGAATCTTGGTGGAGCGGAACAGAACGCGGCGTCAGGCGCGACTCTTTCAGCGGTTAGTGAGGGCCTGGCGGACACTGAATGGGCTTTGCCAGGAACACTGAAACCAGATGCAGTTGGTGATGGTTTGGAAGTAGCCTTTCACCTAGCTCCCCGAATCCGCTTTTTCCTGGTGCTTCCTATTCCTAAGTGGTTGGCAACCAGGCCTGTCATTTTGGCGATACTTTGCTTTGTAGCTGAGACTTTTCATAACCTTGTGACTTATGGGAAGTCTGAGGGGGAATGCCGTGCTTATATAGGCTCTTTCACACCCTAGGGGTTGTAAATGCATTGACCTAACTATGCATTAATAGTTTGACAGATATCTTTGTCATTGTTGCCGATTGGTGCTTTGATTCTTGGTGGGCTCGCTCGCTTTTTGAGGAGAACACCGGTGAACCTCCCGTATTTTAGGGAGTTTACCTACGGCCGTTTTTGGTGGAGAGGTTGCTTGCAACACGAGAGATAATGCCGAATATATGGCCAAGCTCGTCGGCTTGGCCGTTTTGCGCATAAACATTTCATGCAGCAATGACTTTGTGCTAAATAAAATATCAAATGCAAGTGGCAATTATTACAAGGGATGCCTCGTTAAAAAACCTCGGTGAGGAAAAAGAGTGCGAGCACGGAATGTCTTTAGGTGTCATAACCGAATGCGGTAATGAAAATAAAAGCAAAATCAATGATTACAACTCCTTTTTTGGAGCACGAAATCATGGGTAGAAGCGACGCAAGTTGTCTGTGTTCCAGGTGTGTGTTGATTCGGAGCCGTCTTCGGTCACTAGGGTGAAAACCCCTGTCTTGATCATTCTTGCGATGACGTATGGCCCATACCATTGGGGCTGCAACTTGCCCTGCTTGTCCGGTTGCCTAATGAGCACCATGTCCCCGGAGCGAAACTCCTCCCGAGGACCTTCTTGTCTCTCCGGCTTTTAGTTTCGGCGTGGTAGGCGTCGAGGTTACTGCGCCGCCGGTTCTTTCGGTTGTCGGAGACTTCAACTTCCACCATTCTCTCGGATCGGATTCGTCGAGGAAATTTCGGTTCGGAATGAGCCGAGCTTCACCTCTTCAGGGGTGATGGCTTCCTCGCCGAATAGCAACCTGAACGGAATGAATCCTGTTGCTCTGGTTTTGGAAATGTTGTGGCCCCCAGACAGCTGTCACAAGCTCCTGAGCTCATCGTCCTTTCTTTGCGTCTTCTAGTGCTTTGGAGATGATTCCGAAGATGTCACCATTGGCCCTCTCGACCGCTCCATTTGATGCGGGGTGATTCACCGATGCGAAGGACAATTTGATTCTGAGTTCTTCACAGAATGTTCGGAACTGTGTTGAGTCGAACTGCTTGCCATTGTCGACGGTGATATAGGCGGGTACGCCGAATCTGCAAACAATTCTCTGCCACACAAAATTGGTTAGTGTACCTGAGGTTATCTTAGCCAAGGGCTTGGCCTCGACCCACTTGGTGAAGTATTCGAGGGCCACCGCGGCGTATTTCGATTCCCGGAGCCGGTGGTAGAGCTCCCACTATGTCGACCCCCACCGCTTTGTAGTGGTCAAGTGGGGTATACCGGCTTCGTGGGATTCGCCGGAGTGTTCTGGTTCTACGCGAACATTTGACAGCCCCTGCACGACCTTGTAATGTTCTTGGCGTCTTCGACCGTGGTTGGCCAGTAGAAACCCTGCCTCATGGCCCTGTGGGCGATTTCGTGCGGACCTCTGTGTGCCCCGCACGAACCCGAATGTATCTCGGTTAACGGCTGAATCCCCTCGTTTGGTGATGCATTTGAGTAGCGGGGCGACTACCCCTTCCTTGTACAGGCTTTCTCCGACGATGGAGAATTGCTTTGTTCTGGACGCCATGCGCTGCTCATCTTTTTTAGTCACTGGCTCGTGGGTCCCCTGAAGGTAAGCCCAAATTTCAGACCTCCAATCATCGCTTTCGATAGCATGGATGACTGCTGGGTTCTCCTCTTCTTCTTTGACTGCCTTGGCCGTTAAGACCTGATAGAATACATCCGGCGGCATCGGTGAAACCTGAGCCGCTGCCTTGGCCAGCTCATCAGCTTCTGTGTTTTCTGACCTGGGAATGTATCTCAGGGTGAAACCAGTGAAGAATTTCTCCATTCTCCTTACCGCGGATAAGTACTTAGCCAGCTCAGGCTCCTTGGCCACATAGTCCTTCTGAATGTGTCCTACAATCACCTGCGAATCTGATTTGATGATGCAACGATGAATCCCCAGGGCCCTCAGCTTTCTCAGTGCCAACAGGACTGCCTCGTATTCCGCCAAATTGTTGGTGGATAGGAACGGTAGGCGCGCTGCGTAGCGAATGACTGGGCCAGACGGCGGTGTTAAGATCGCCGAAATGCCCGCTCCGGCGCTGCACCAGGAGCCATCGCAGTGCGCGGTCCATTCGGGCTCAGAGAACTCCCTGGTGGGATCATCCCCACTTGGGGTCCAGTCTGCGATGAAATCTGCGAGAACCTGTGATTTGATTGCAGCTCTGTGCCCGAATTGAATTGCGTACTGGTTGAGCTCGGTGGCCCATTTCCTGATCCGGCCTACTGCTTCGGCATTCCAGAATAAGGCCTCCAGTGGCTGCGGGGACAGGACCCGAATGACGTGGGCCTGAAAGTAGTGTTTTAGCTTTCTTGATGCCATGACAACGGTGTAAGCAATTTTCTCCAGCTCAGAATAGTTGAGCTTTGCTCCAGATAGTGCTTCGGAGATGAAATATATTGGGAACTAATGCAGCTTCCCTTCATGCTCCCTTTCCTGAACGAGCACCGCGCTGACTGCGGCTGGTGATGCTGCAAGGTACAGAATGAGCGTGGCATTCGGCTCAGGCTTCGAAAGTGTGGTGAGCTTAGTCAAGTATGCCTTTAGGTCCTCAAACGCTTGCTGCTATTCGGCGCCCCAGTCGAATGCGCCAGCTTCCCGTAACACCCTGAAGAAAGGTAACCCTCTTTCCGCTGACCTGGAGATGAAACGGCTTCTGCACATCTTTCTTACTTGCTGGCGGCTTCATGTTCATGATGGCTGCGATCTTTTCGGGGTTGGCCTCAATCCGCTGGCGCGAAGGCTGGCGAATGTTTCTTTGAGGTCCTCTATGTGAGTTTGCTTTTCGTTGCTCTTGACAACCAAGTCGTCCACGTAGGCCACGAGATTGTTTTTCTTTTTCTGCTCCCGAAAGGCTTCATCTGTCATGCAGGAGAAAGTAGGTCCGGTGTTCCGAAGTCCCTCAGGCATTCGGCGGTAGCAAAACGTTCCGGCAGGCATGATGAAGCTTGTCTTTTCTTCGTCTTCCGGGTTCATCCATATTTGGTGATACCCCAAAAACAGTCTAGGAGACTCATCATTTCGCACCCAGCCGCAATGTCTACCAGCTTGTCGATGCGTGGTAACGGGTACGGGTCCTTGGGGCAGTGCTTGTTGAGATCCGTGAAGTCCACGCACATGTGCCATTTCCCGCTTTTCTTCTTTACCAGTACCACGTTAGCCAACCATTCCGGGTACTGTACCTTTCGGATGACTCCGGCGTCCAACAGCCTTTGCACTTCTACTTTGGCTACCGCCGCTCTCTCATCTGACATTTTCTTTAGCTTCTGCTTCCTTGGCCTTGCTTGCTTGTCGACGTTCAAGCTGTGCTGCGCTAATTCGCGATTTACTCCCTGCAGGTCTCTTGTCGACCACACGAACATGTCTCGATTCTCGAATAAGAACTCCAGCAATTCGGCCTTTTCTTCGGCGTTTAGGCCGGATCCGATGTGCTGCCCTTGGTTCTTTTCTCTGATGATGCTGAACCTAATGGTTTTCATCGGGCACAGTCTCTTTGACTTCGTGAACCGCGCTGTACCCTGGGATTGGTTTGCCATCGATGTTCCTGACGGCTACCTGATCACCATGTACTGCGATGATTCCGCCTGGGGAAGGCATTTTCATGCATAGGTACCCCTGGTTGATAATGATGTCGAACTTGTTGATGATACCGCGACCGAATATGGCCGTGTACGGATATGGTATGTCGACTACGTTGAAAGTGATCTCTTCAACCCTGACCTTCTGACCTTCGCTGAAAGCTACAGTGAGGGTTTTCTTGTCGATGGCATCAATTCTCTGACCGCCGAATTTGAACAAGGCATTGCCGACAGGCTCTAAATCTTTTCTGCTGAGCTTCATTCCGTCAAAGGCCTTGGTGAATAGAATATCAGCTGAACTGCCATTGTCAATGAGTATGTTGTGCAGTGTATATCCCGTGACATAGGCAGTGGCGACGAATGCATCAAAATGCGGGTAATCTCGGACCTAGATGTCTTGCTCACTGAAGGATATGGGTTCGTTTTTCCATGCTGGTCTAGTGACTGGGCACTTGACAGAAACCGAATGCACCCTTTTTACATAGTCCCGGCGGGCTCTTTTGTTTTCGTGATCCAGATTGGTTCCTCCGATGATTGCATAAATGTGACCGTTCGACGGCATTATATTCACCGGAGCCACCAAATTTACCAGCTGCAGCTCCCTTGAGCTTTCGGGTGCTGACTGCGCCTGCTGCTGCTGGGCTTGATTCTCCGAAGGGGCCGAAGGTTGAACCGGCGCCGGGGTGGCCTGCTGTCGGTTCTGCTGGGCCTGCTGAAACTGCACATAATTCGGGTGATACCAAGTGTACAGGGATTGGTAAGCCTGAAATGCTGGCTGGTGATATGCCGGAGCTGGAGCTGTGTGATATACGTGCTTCGGCGCTTCTGCTGAATTTGCAGATTCGTCTTTCTTGCGCTGCTGCTTCGCGAGCTAGGTGTACTTGCAATCTCTGGTGAAATGGCCTTTGTCTTCTCCACACACCGCGCAGTAATGGGTTCGGTTGCCCTTCCCGCGCCTTTGCCACGGCCTCCACCGCCACCCCGCGACCTCCGCGGTTCGACCTCCCGAGCCCCCGCCCCCGGCGAGAGCTCGGGCCGCGCCGAATCATTAGGTTGTGTATCCAAATCCTACTGTACATTATGAACTGGACTGCTCTGCTGACTGGCCTTCGGGGGGCCTGCGATGTGTTCTTCGGCGTGGCTTGCTTGAAACTGTGACGCGCAGCCTTTCTTTTGTTCAAGTCATCCTCTGATCTGGCGAACTTTCGCATTTGGTCGAAGAGTTGCTTGATGGTTGTTGGGGGTTCCCCAGACAGAGCTTCGGCGCACGGGTCGATTTTTAGACCCTTTATTGCGGCCGCAATTACGATGTCATCGGACACATTCGGCAGTTGTGCCTTTAGCTGAATGATTCTCTCTAGGTACTTGGATAGCGAGTTCGTCATCCGGTGTGCATTCATCGGATCCCTTGATCGTTTGCTTGCCGTCCCGGAAACCCGGAAGGTGGTTAGCGGCTCGGCCTTTGCCTCGCTGCCATGAAGTAATGGACAATGGCTTCAGAGACATATACCAATCATGCGCGACATCTTCGACCACCATGATTAGGGACTTCGCGAGAATAGCATCGTTTCCTCCTGCCGAATGAACCGAAGCTTCGTAGCTTGAAATGAACTTTCTTGGGTTGGATCTGCCATTGTACTGTGGTATCTTTGGCTTGTAGCCCGTGGGCCACGGGTGACACTATATCGCTATGGACAGAGGAGATGTCATGTCTATAGCTTCGGCGGTACTGCTGCCGCGCTTTTCCCAGATGAAAACTACATCCTTGGTGTACCTTGGTGAGGTGGAACCCCTCTCCTGCAGGCTCTGAATCTCATGCAGGAGCCTGGCTTCCTCTTCTGCCACCTGATCGATAGCTGCCTGGGTGGACGAAGCCCGCTTTCTTGCGGCAACGATGCTGGCCAGGCGATTTTGCTCCGTTGCGAGCTCTGCTACCTTGGACGATTGCTCCTCAAGGACCTGGAGAAGCTACGCATTTTCGGTGTCCTCAGCCGCTGGCGGCTCCTCCTCTTCCTCGACTTCGATTTCCTCATCATGGACTCCGCCCCCCCCGCCTCGAGATCCGGTGGGTCTACTGGCTGCAAAACCGGTGCCTCGGTACCGGCGGGCACTGCATTCACCGCTGGTGCTGAAACTCCTCCTGACGGCTGGAGCTGAAGTTCGGCGTCCGGCACGCCCGTAGATGCGGAAGCCTCTCTGGTAGGACCAGGCTTACCTTTTCCCTTCGGTGCCATGGCCGTTGCGAGCAACAACCACGGTGGGCGCCAATGTTGTTCTAGGCCGAGAGCCTAGAACCCCGAATACAAAATATGACGAGACACGAATAACACAGGATGGTAGAGAACCAATGTATTACTGCAGAATCAATCCATTTGCACGGTTGCCATCCGGGCATATTTATAGTCGCCCGTAGGCATTTACAAGATGATTTTGCCCTTAGGGTTTGCCCCCCTAAGGCCCTATGCGACTACCGGCAAAGGGCTAAATAGTCAAACTTGCAGCACTAAGCCCTGTCTCCTGGGCGGCCGACCGCCTAAGCCCCACTTGTCATCAGGCGCTCATGCTGCTTTCCCCGATGTTGCTCCTTTTGGGGCTGTGGACCTGTCAACTCTCTGCACATAGCTAAAATAGACATTAGGGCGCCCGAATCCGGGCAGACATTCGGCGGACCGATCCCGCGCCACCGTCGAATCCTGCACCGGCGCGCGCGCGCCAATGTCTTGGCAGCGCGCGGGACGAGGTTTTCGCCGAGTTTGGTTGGCGATTCGGGACACACGCCGAATCCTGTGGGCCTTTTGGCTTGCGCCAGGTGCCTAGGCTTCGGCTATCCCCCAACACCATCCGACCCGTTTTGTTTTATAAAAACTAGCCATCTCTATGGTTATAAAATTACATAGAATAAACCCAAAATTTGTAGATCGGAATATATATGTCAAGGAGAGAGAATATGCAATAATTTGAGATGGACAAAGTTGACTCGATTTTAAAAGCGCACGAAAAATCCGCAAGTGCACGGATATTGATGTATCTTTTACCCGGGAACATTCCAAGGTATCAATTTCCATGGGGAATGTGAAGTGTACTAATTAAGGATCAAGATCGCCCAATGATAACTATATGTTTTTGTAGGGAGAGACGAATTTTCCTAAAAGTTCTTTAATTGATCTAGAAATGAAGGTCACTTCAAGATTACTTACATCGGGACATCAGAACACTAGCCACGGAAAGAGATGAGAAGGGGGCTAGAAAAGTCTAACTACAGTCCTACAAATATCGATCCAAACGAGGTGGAATACGTTGGCCGTCAGGGCTGTCACCACCCTCGAACCACCACAACAATCCGTAGGATTTGGTGCAATTCCAGGTAATTACATGTCTAAGCACCACACTTAATCTATTAGTTACTACTCTAGCATATCAAAGAAGTCGAGCACTTGATGCAAGCAAGAATCCAAAAAATAACTTAAATGTAAATAATGGAAATTAAATAAAGAACTCATGAATTATGAATTGAAGAAACCCGAAGATTGCTCAAAGACGGACCGATTCATCGCAAAAGTACAGTGTTGAGGTAGATCCGATAGACGCGGCTCCTCCTCAGCTCTCTCCTCTTCTCTCTCCCTCTTCTCTATTTTACAACTAGATAAACTAGAACTAGAAATAGAACTAGAAGATGAACTAGAAGAACTAGAACTAGAAGATCATCTAGAGGTACCTCTACTTCTACTTGGATGAAGAATTGAATCTCTAGCTTTTGCTCTGTAGAAGAGATGTGCTAAACCCTGGGGGTGTGGCCTGTTTATATAGCCCCCTTGGATGAACGTCGGCCGTCGGATCAAACCGACCTAAATGGTTGATTAATATTGATCCTCAAAGGTGATGAAGGGAGGAGCTTCACCCTCATTGGCTGAGGGGGGAGGGCTTGCCTGTCTCTGTGACATATGGCCCTCCCCTCCGGGGGATTGCCTTCCGGAGTCTTCTAGATTGTTCTTTTTTCATACTTGGTGTCTTTTCTCTCTATGTAAATCTAAAATGTGGACCTCCTTTAGATGACACATCTTCAAGTATTGTTATCTTCGGTGTGGTGAACAAATGATTCATGAGACGAATATGGGTAATACCACATCACCTTCAAAGCTAGTCTTTTGTTGTGGTGGCCAGCTTCCATCATGGCATCATTGCTCGTGAAACAATATGCAGCCATCAGGACAAGCATGTATTTCATACTTTGAGTTCCAATGGGAAGATCATTTGCTTGTCCTCATACGTGTTCAGGCAACTCATTCGGGCCTGGAACAAACTTCATTAGCAGTGGTAAAACATCATTCTATCTAGTGTTTGACATCCCATTCCTTTCTTTAATGTCTAGAAGCAAAATAGCATCTTCTAACTTTGACACAGTTGAATCTTTGTACAATAGAGTTCTTGCATGCTTTCTCATCTCCTCCAACTTCTTTTGGTTCTTTTTTTTATCAAGGAAATCTAGTTTCCCAGCACAAATCATCTAGCCTAGAGCTTCTATTTCTTCATCGTTTGACAAATCATCATTCCTTGGGACGATGATGGTTTCTTCAATACCTACATTCATGGTCTCTAAGACCGGCTCATTCTCGTTCACGAGGCTAGTTTTGCCTAAATTTGTATCCCTTCTATGCTTTCGTATGGAGGAACCTGCTGGAGCTCGTTCATCAAATGGGTTCTCACCTTCTTCACCATGTTTCGTCCAAACCATATAGTTTGGCAAGAAACCCCTTCAAAGCAGATGACCCCTGATCAGCTCCATGCTATCCCACTACTTAAGATTTTTTCAATCCCTGCATGGGCAGTTTACAAAACTAAGATCCACAACATTATGTTCCATGTAAGCACTCACGACATTGATAAACCTGGGGGCAGGACTTACATTTGTATAGTTGCTTGTTCATGGCAAAAACAATGTAATGTTTTGTCCACTGTGAATTAGGAAACACCATTGTATTGTCATTTTGCTGCCAATAATAATAGTTAATGAACATAACAGTGCATGCAGTCTGCTGCCATTGATTTAGTAAATATCATCATATGGTGATACTTAGTAAACATTATTTATTCTTCTCCTTGTTCGTAGAAACACACCATCATATTGTCCTTGTCAATAATGATAGTTGTTGAAAATAACAATGCATGTAGTTTGCTCGCTTTGACTAAGTAAATGCCATCAAATGGTCATACTTAGTAAAGATCATCTGTTCTTCTCCTTGTTCATATATAGGGAGACAACTGAATGCCCATAGTTTACACAACCCGTGACTCAAACAATTAACATGTAAGCACTGACGTGACTATGCGTGAACTAGCATGCTTGCTGCTCTATGTATACAAAATTACATAAAAACTAGCCATCTCTATGGTTATAAGGTTACATAGAACAACCCCAAAATTATAGCTTAGAATATTTATGTCAAGGAGAGAGAATATGCAATAATTGTGAGATGGACCAAGGCTTGACCTGATCATGAGCCATCCAACACGATCCCTCTAAAATCAACACAAACTTTTAGTGTATTAGATCAGATTCTGGTTATGAATTATGATTTTCAACCTATGATCCCACCCAACTCCAATAAATGACCCATGATAGAAAACAAACATAAAAGCCTGAGCAATACCTACACTCAATGCATCTTGTCATGCTATTTTGACCCTATATTTTTTTCTAGCTCAACCCAAGTTAGACTTTTGTTCATGCTAGTTTTTTTATTTATTTTTAGTTTATATATTTTAGAGCAAAATTCACTAGAGATGGTTGTGACTTCATAACCGTGACAAGTATCATTGTTGTTGGTGAAAATGTCAAAAATATACATATCCAAAGCCTCGGAATCAAAGGAAGAATTAAATAACATGCTCATATTTTATCAATAACAAGTTCCACTTATACAAGTAGAGATGAACGGCGGCCACGAGCGTGCTACAGTACCCGTAGTTATTGTTCACGAGATAGGGTTGTGATGGCGAGATTGTTACGTGGGCTGGTGGGATCGAGAGGAGAGAGTTGAGAGGAGCGGCGATGACGGGCGTGCTAAAATACCCACGGCGCTATAGTACCCATGGATACTGTTCACGAGCTAGGGCTGCAAGGACGAGATAGAGCTGGCCACGGTCGCCCATGGCTGGGCAAGTGGGAATGGGATCGTCCATGATGAAATGGACTGCCAGGGACATGGTCATCACTTGGTCAGCAGGAAGTCATCACTACTGGGAACGCCCTATTCGCCGACAGCTTCAAGCTGTCGGTGAAGGCTTTAATCCTGTCGGCAAAGGCTTTCCCGACAGGGTTTCGCTTTTCCTGTCGGTGAAGTATTTGTCGGTAAAGGCCTCTTTCCCGACAGCCACGTGTACCCTGTCGGTGTTCGTTCGCCGACAGCCACGTATTCTATCGGCGAAGGAGACGTGGCCCTTTGCCTTTTGCCGACAGCTGACATGGCAGTCGGCAAAGGGCTTTTATTTTTATAAAAAAATGAAAGTTTCATTACAAGCCATAATTACAAGTTTCATGCTGGAAGCATTCACACTAAACAATCACTAGTTGCCTTGCAAAATGAAGTCAGAACAAAGCGTGAAGCTGCAGTGCTACAAATGTAAGAAATAGAAGTAACTACTACTACCTAATAGGTTCTTTGATCACAATGCCGCAGTGACTGCATACACATTGCACAAACATGGTTTGTTGAGTACATCATATAGGAGACGTGTGGACGCATGCAAGGCAGTTTTGTGGGCAATGTGTGAACTCATGATAGGTAGAGTGCATGTGTGTGCGTGCATTTTATTTTAGGATTGCAGGACAACCGCGAAGCAGGCGTGTGGTCGCATGGCACAGAGGACCGCTTCTTGGGGATGCTATGCGTGGTGGCGCGGAGGTCTCTCGAGTTTGTGGCTCATCGAGAAGTGGAGGTCTGTGCATGCTCGCTGGTGTGCATTGCAGGCTATAAATTGTCATGTGTATGCGTTGTGTGAGTTGAGCCGAGAGAAAACAGAGAGAGTGTCGGTGTGTGTTGCTGCTGCGGCGTTCGTCGCCCGGCAGGCTTGGGTCGCCCGGTGAGTCTCCTCTCATGTTCCATGGGAGCCGAGTTGTGTTGTTATCATTAATAATAGCCAAGATACAGGTGTTTGTCACCGCGGCGTTCGTCGCTGATTTTTCTTGTCTATTATTCGTGTTACTATGATCGTTCGTCGATCCTCGGTTTTCCAACAGCGTTGGCCAGGTCCTGGTAGCAAAATCGCCGAGGTCCTGTATCGTTCTTGAACTCTTCTGCCACGGCCTCGTCTTCGAAAAAGTCTGAACATTCCTCTGCCATGGTCCTTTATCTCATATACTGTTGTCGGCGAAGGCGCGTGGAGAGCACCCACACCAAGATGCTCAGGGCAACCACAAGCATGCCAGCAGCCACAGCCATACCAGCAATCAGTGGCGTTCTTCTACCGCCCCTCCTAGTAGATGTAGATGGCATGGTGGAAGGAGGATGGGATGGCGCCGGCGGAGATAGGAATGGGATGGTGATGTCGATCGGCTCACTTGGCTGGAACTTGGTGTAGCAGCTGAATCCCTTGATGTAACCGTACTCACTGCTGTCAAAGCCATAAGTGATGATCTGATGCTGGTCCAATAGGCATCTGGTGCACTCGCTCGGCGCTAAGTACCGGGCGCACTGCACAAAACCATACATCACCTGCTCGTCGCCACTCCCACGCCCATCATCCCTGTAGTTCTGGCTCCCGTTTGTCGACGAAATACCGGCGGCAGTCTACGTAGGGTATACCTAAGGTAGTAGATTGATCGGTAAGGCACGCTAGATGACGAACGAGATGTGATCAAGAACATAAGACGCTGTGTTTATACAGGTTCGGGCCACGAATTGTGTAATACCCTACGTCCTATGCTCTTGATTGATTATGTGTGCTAGTATGCGAATGAATTTTAGGAGGGTGTCCTGCCCGCCTTATATAGTGGGGGAGCAGGATTACAAGCCTGGATATCTCGGGTGTACAGATTTACATGCAAGGCGATCGTATCAATCTAGTCTAATCTTCTATGATTGATATCTTTATCGCCGATCTGCTCATCCCTCCTTCCTTGTCTTCCAAGGTAGCCGACCAGACTTGGGCCCTAGTCGGCCTTGCGCTCTTGGGCCAAAGGTCCTCGTCCGAGCAGGCCTAAAGTCATGCCATGCTGGTATAGGGGTTTATACCCCCACAGCTAGTCCCCGAGCATCATGCGTCTTGAGATATTTGGAAGTTACAGCTTTAGCCGACCAGTTTCGGTCAAGGTCTTGCAGATACATACACAGCCGACCAGTAACTGGTCAGGCACTTTGAGCTTTTGCATGCTATTTTCAATCGAAAGATGTATGTTGCTCCTTTGGTTGAGAAAGAAAAATTTTGTCGGATATCCCATGACGTGGGCCCATAGTCGAAAGAAAAAAGATTTCTTGACTGTATGGACAGATCCATTCCGACATAGTACTTTGTACAGAAATTAGCCCATGTCACTGCAAAGTGACGTGGGCCCACATAGTCCCCGAGCCCGATATAAGGTGTGGAACATGTTTCAGGGTCAAAAAGTTTTGTGCTCCTAAAATCATAACTCTTTAAGAAAGTTGTTTGGAAAATATGTTTGACCATGGGTAGGACCGTGTCCGCTTAGCCGACTAGTCCCCGGTAACGAAATGTCAGCTTTGCCGACTAGTCCTCAGCTCAGCCGTAACGGGAATTCGACCACAACTTAATTGTGTCTAGACACACAACTTTGTTGTTGCCTAGTGAACACGGCAAAAAATTGCGACAAGGTGAAGAAGGGAAAACTAGAGTTGCCAGTTGAATGGAGGGTAGCTTTGCGTACCGTCCAAACCCCAGGGGCCATGTGTCGAGTAAAAAGATAGGGCTAGCACTAGATCCATGGCTTTGTCATGGGGAAAATGATGTAACACCGTAACTCCAGTCCCCGGCTATGCCGAGGGCTAACTAGGCAAAAAATGATACATCTTTGATGTACCCTTGCGTGATACGTGAGGTAGGTGGACTAGTGCTATGCACAAGAGTCTCTTAGTGGACCATGGCTTTGTCGTGTTCTGGCCTACGCTATGCGTCATTCCAGAAGGCATGATAGTTTGCCGAAAAGGTGTAGTAGGGGAAAATGACTTGGTCATTACTCTGACCGAAGCTTTGCTGGTCGGCCGAGCCCCCTGTTACCATGCGTCCCTGAAAGTATGTTGGCCATCTTAACTTGGTTAAGAGAGATGAAAAAACTTTGTTCTTTTTACTCAGTCCCTAGGTTTTGCTGGTGGACTAGGTCAACAAAAAGTGGAGAAATAAAAAATGTATCATGCTACAAAGAAGCACGAAAAGAAACAAAATGAATTTTTATGCACACGTGCGTCCACGTGCATCACAAAAATTTTCAGCAGAAACGCCAAAAAGGAGGGCAAATCTGCCTTTCCATTTTGGTTGGGCAGTGCATCAGGCCAAATAAAGAAAAACGTCAATGGGATAGAATGAGGGCCCATACTCTGCCGGCCCATTTAGAAAATGGTTCTAGGTGGGTCAACCCTAGGACTCGGGGGGACCGTCGAGTCGTATAAAAGGGGGAGCGGCCGCCGCCACTCAATCACTCCCCATTATCTCTCGGCAGTTCCAGTCACTTCGCCTTCTTTCTCGAGCGCTCCGTTCGCTGCCAGCAAACCCTAACTTCCGCCGCTGTTGCGTTTCGACCACGGTCGAGGGCTGTGCCATCCCAACCCGCCGCCGTCGCGCACGATGCTAGCCAGGGCCGAGTGTGTGCGCCCCAACGAGTTCGCCGAGGTTGAAGGAGAAGAGGCGAAGCGGAGATGGCGGGCGGTCAGCTGCAGTTGTCGGAGGCGGCGAGGTAGAAGCTGCTTGTGGAACACTGGGCACCGACGAGGACGACGGCGGAGTCGCTGCAAGAGCTGGTGGAGAGAGGATTGCTCCCACCGGCCGACAGCGGGATCTGGCGTGCGCCGCCGTCAGGTGAGCGGTTTCCCCTCCCTCGTGCCGGAGAAATAGTGGTGTTGGAGGATTATTTCCTCCGTGGATTGGGGTCACCTGTTCATTGCTTTGTGCGGGATTTGTGCCATTACTGGGAGATCTCTCTATGCAATCTTCATCCCAACTCTATCTTGATGCTATCGGAGTTTATCACTGTATGTGAGGCTTTTCTTGGGATTTCGCCGAACTTCAACTTGTTTCGGCATTTCTATTATTTGAAGAAGAAGGGGGAAGGCACCGGTGGTTCACAGATTGTAGGTGGTTGTTACATAGTGCTCCGGGATGGGATGAAGTCACAGTGGATATCCATCCCCCATTCCACCTCGATGAAAAATTGGTTCGACAAGTGGTTCTATATGAGGCAGAATCCGAAGGGAAGGCCAGTCCCCAGTGACGTTGCCTTGATTCCGAAGTGGAATGCAAAATGGTCGGCGAAGCCCAATGTGATGGAGATGGAGCAGGTGAATGAGTTGTTGCCGTTGGTGAAGAGAGACAATGTGCACAGCGTGATGGTTGCCGTGACCTAGTGGCAGCGGCGCTTGCAGCCGTGCAAGGAGAGGCCAACCAAGATGTATGAGTACCGGGGAATGCCGGACCCGTCCCATGAGGGGCCCGAAGGGGTCGACGGGACGGAGATGACCGCGAGATGTCGCGAGGCCTTCCACAACTTTGATCCGGCGAGGATGGTGCCGAAGAAGCCACAGATGCCATATAGCCTTGCCCACCCACCGCCAGCGGTATGTTGACGCCGTGTTTCATTTTATTATGTTATGTCTATCTTGTGTACCAGCCACATGCTGAGGTGATGGATAATGACGTCTGCATATTTGTGCAGGGGCGCGCTGTTCACATCTCAAATGTTCCGTCCCAAGAATGGCCCCGTGGCAAGGCCCAGGGATGCGAGTGCACGCTAGGCGAACGTCTTGCTTGAATGGCGGCTCTGGATAGCGAGTCGAGTGATGGGGAGGAGGCGTCCGCACTTGGCTCAACGCCGCGGGCGCTAAGGGCGCAACGCCGCATGGCTGCCAAACAGCCCGAGTCCCGGGCATCGCCACCAAAAATGAAGAAGCCGGCCAAGAAGAGGACAAAGGCACACATTCCATCCTCATCGTCGGAGGGCTCAAGGGATCATATTCCCTTGAGTCAGTTGTACAAGAAGGCCCATGTTGAGCCATCGCCGAGCGCGACGCCACCGGCGGGCAGCCCAGAAGGATCGCTAGGAGGAGGCATGTCGGATCCGCCGACGCCAGTCGGTTCGCCGCGGCGTGAAACCTCGCCACCACCAGTGCAGCCAGACGACGCGGGGGCGGCGGGTGATCACGAAGAAGAGCAGAGCCGGGTGTTGCTCCCGGAGGAGAAGCCCGTGATCACGGAGGCCATCCAGGACATGCCTCTGGAAATGCCGTCTACCGAGGCAAGTGACACGGTGCCGACCATAGTGGTCGGCGAGGATGCGGCCGTGGCAACAGCGGAGCAGGGGGCCGATGCGAGTGACGTGGTGCCAACGACGGCGGTCGGCGAGATGGTGGCTGTGACGGCGGAGCAGGTTGCTGAGGCGTTGGCATGCGAGGGGGAAGTAGTCGCGGCTATCGTCGTGGCCGTTTCTAGTCGACGTTCTCCGTGGCGACAAGGTAATGATGGCGCTAAAAAATCCTTTTACTTGCTCTGTACTGAGTGTGAGGCTTGACACATATCGATTGAATGCAAGGAGGCACAGGAGGCGGCAGCTGAGCCGACCACAGTAGGAGTCGCTGCTGGAGATGGAGCAAGCACCGGGGCGGGTGCTCAAGCTGGCGATCTTGGCTCGATGGTGACGTACACGCCGGCGTTGGAGCCCCCTACACGCCCTAGGACCGACGAGACAGTGACAACCATGAGGGAAACTGGGCAGGGATCAGGAAGTGGAGCTGTCGGTGTAGCGATGGAGGAGGAGATTCCAAAGGACGCCATGCGCCAGATGGAAGGAACTATGACCCGGCTACTGCGCCAAGTTCAGGTAATCCTTGGAACGAAAAGCTGCTTTTGAGATAGCCGATCTAGGAAAGCTTGTGCTGATGGTACTGACATGGTGAACAGAGTGTCGGCCGAGTGGCTGATCGGCGAAAACAGTCGCTGGAGCAGCTTAAGGCCGCGATGACAGAGAAAGCCCGGCTGCGCAGCGAGGTTGAGCAGCTGAGAGGCTCCATGCAAGGACTGAATGCGTAGCTGACGACCCGCGTGGCCGAGCAGGAGGAGGTGGCTGAACATGTAAGGCAGCTGTTGCAGCAGAAGAGAGGTACGTGTTATCCTGGGCATGAAAAGTTGTACTTTTCTATTGCGGCCGTTGTAACCGTGGACTGCTTGACGTGTAGATGTGGAGGAACGTGCCGAGCAGATGAAGAAGAAAGTGGAGGAGATGCGAAAATAGGGGGAGGAGCAGGCAGCCCACCATGCTGCGGTGGAGAGGGATCTTGAAGGTAGAGATCTCTCTGTTGGCTTGTCTTGGCCATGGTCTAAGTTGGAGCTCACATTATTCTTGATGTGCAGGGCGCCTTCATGAATCGCAGGAGTAGGTCCGCGCCCCGAGCGCGGATGCCCAGCGCGTACAAGGGGAATTGGCGGAGCTCGTCGGGGGTATCTGTAAGTGCAATCAAGCCCTATTGTGGGTTTTGGCGTTGATGACCACCAAATTAGAGAACTAATGAGACTTATTGAGATGACAAGCAGGCAATGAAGTATGAAAGGATGATGTACAGGTTGGAGGGGTCCCCGTCTACAAAAGGAGGCTTTGCCGAACTCAAAGAAGGTTTAAAATTCATTTTCGGTTTGAATGTGAGTATAGGAAAAGCCGTACTATCAAGAGGGATCCTAAGGTTGTTAGTCAAAAGTGTTACCAAATGCTCGATCCTTTAACACCAACCTCATCCAGCCACCAAAACAGCCAGCCATCAACTCAGTCTCACTTTGCTGTTTTGGGGGGCGCGGCAGTGCCGCCCCTATAAGTGACCGTTGGGACCCAGGGGTATTTATACCCATCTGTCGGCCCACCTCACTTACCTCTTCGTCTACCTCGCGACATATCCGTTAGAAACACACTAGAAGCTCTCTCCCTCACTCTCCATTGCTCCCCTCCAGCTCCCAACTCATCCCCTTGGATTCCACCATGGATTCTTGAGGGAAAAGGCAGCAAACTTCGATTGGAGAGTGGATCTACTGATTCTGACTGTCAAAAGAGCATTTGGTGCACGTTTGGCCGGCGCCCTAGGGTTTGTTACTCTTGTAGCTTTGCTCCTAGCCGGCTAGGCATTGCCCTAAGCTGCGAACTTGTGTGGCTGCCTAGGGAGGTTTGTAACCTCACCCCAATACTAAAGAAATCACCCCTCATCTCAAGAGTTAACTCTCTTGACTTGAGAACGAGGAGTAAGCTAGCCTTAGTGGTGAGCTCAAGTCTGTGGACTTTCTCAACAACGTGGACTTAGGCCAGCCTTTGTGGCGAGCTGAACCACGGGATAAACATCATGTCTCGTGTGCTGTCTAGATTTCATATTCTTACTTGTTGTTAAGATGTTTTCTAGGGTTTGAGGTCGATCTACTTCTTCCTACCTCTTGAGCTGTGTTTGGCTCTCGATCTGTATTCTTTGCAGGTGTAGAAAGAGCGGAAGGTCACTGGGTAAAGTTGTTTCTGCTCAGATGTCGATTCATACTATCTTACGTCACGCAGCGCGCGCAAAGGCGCGGTTCACCGTGGCAAAGGCCGCGCCTCTGGACCGATGCAATGAGTTCGAAGAATTTTGTTGCAGGCCTATTCACCCCCTCTAGGCCACTTTACTCTTCCAGAGATCCTACAAGTGGTATCGGAGCCTTGTTGCTTCGTATACGCTTAACCGCGTAAAGTATGGAAGAGGCCGGAGCATCGAAGACAGTCCCCAAGGCAAAGAGTGTTGATCTGCAATCTTCAGAGGACAGCAGTGACGCTTCTATGTCCACTGCTGGTGATGCCACTGTTAGAGATGGTGGCAAAACCATAGATGTGATTGACACCGAGAGAAGAAGAAGAAAGAAGGAAAGAAGAGAAGCTATCAAGAAAAGAAGAGAGCTCGAGGATAAGTTGAGCAGAAAAGAAGCTAGAAGACTCATCCGAGAGCAAAGAGAAGAAAGAAGAAAAGCCAAGGCACTTGCTAAGGAAGAGGAGGAGAAGAAGAAGAAGCAGGAGATAGAAGTATTGTCATCTAGTGAGCTTTCTAGCAGCTCAGATGATGGTGATGATGATGTCTCATATCACTCTTCCAAGATTCCCAAAGGAAGCCACAAGAAAGATGAGAAGAAGAGCATCAAGGACAAGGGCAGCAGCAGCAACAAGAAGAAATACACTGCTATATCCTTTAACTATTCTCATCTAACTCATCGTGATCGCAAGTCTATCGTCATTGTGACCATGGGCAAGTTACCCTGATTTGATGGGACTAACTATGCCAAGTGGAAGCACTTGATGAGAAACTATCTTTCAGGTGCAGTAGCCACAAAACTCTGAAGACCCAACCAATGAAGAGTTCCTGGCTGCCCAGTTCAACAGTCAAGTGTTGGCGGTCCTTAACTCAATTCTAACCTCGCCAACTTTAGTCTAGGCAACACAAATTTTCACCTAGAATAGGGCTCTACTCTAACTATTTCCATAGTGTGGCGCAGATTCCTTGTTTTGCAGGTCAACACTGAAATGCATCTAAAATGGGCCAAGAAGTGGAGAAAAACTATGGTATGAGAAGGTGGCCCACTTACCATAATATCTGGGCCATGAACATGGTCCAAAATGCCAAGCATGGACCTGAGAGGTGGAAGCCCAAAGTCTAGACCAATTCTATCTTGGGCTGCAGGACCATGTCTCAGTAAATTGGGCACCACGGATGCATCCGGACTCCGATTTGGGCAAATCACCAGCCGATTCGAAGCCAGCTGAAAGGCCTACACACTGGCGGTGAAAGCAGAGGCCCAGAGGGCCCACAATGGGCGCGCGCATGCCTGAGGCATGAGCGCGCCTCCTGGGCTGGCTCCTGGGCCCATCTTTGGTCGGTCGGTTGATGATTACGTGAGGATGTTGATTTCGGTGGTGCTTCTGGTATGGAAGGTCTCAAACCACCTATGGAGGTCGATTTTGACCCTTCCATGTGGGGATGGCATATTTCCAAGGAGCCCTCTCTTCTCCACCTATAAAAGGAGGCCATTCCCCCTCCTCTCAACACATTCCACACAATGTAGAAATCAATTTCATTATTCATTTTAGTTCTCACTCTTCACCACACCTCCACTCTACAAGTGTACAATAGAGAGAGTAGAGCCACTCTACCTAGCCTAGCTTGAATAGAAGTAAGGAGTGAGAGAGGAGCAAGAGTAGAGCATCTCTCCAAGAGATCTCTTGGGAAGCTAGTCTTCCACGGGGCGAAGTGCCGGACTTGTCAGCTCCCTGCTCGCTTGTACCTCTACGGCGTCTTGCTACTTGAAGTAAGACATCGTATTTATCTTTCGGTAATACCTTTGAGTAAGTTATTCTTACTTGTTATCTTCTTGCGGGTTCGTCGTTCGTCCCCATGACGGAAGCTCTAGGAAGAGGACCCCTGATAGAGATGGGAGCTCTTGGCCACCGCTAAAGCTGTAGCAACTGGCATAGACGTGGTGTCTAGGCTAGGACCTACCTTCGTTGGCTTCGTAGCCTATGGTTGAGGTGGTAGGCGGCAGGTGGTGATAGCCCTGTCTGTCCCTTGTAATCCCCCACGTCCGGTTACGACGTAGAGCCTCAGGCCGGCATCACCTGGCAGACCAGATGCGATCCGACGCCCGAAGTAAGAAGTATAGCGTCGAGTTTAGCCATCTCCTCGGACTTTACCCTTAGAAAACCTCACTACCTAAGCTATCCTACTCCATCTCTGGGCAACCTCTGTTTAGAATTAACTCACAAGCCGTTCTTCGTGAAAGAAATACGATACCCAATTACTCACCGGGTGAAGTGCTATAACGGTGATTTCCATGCGCTTGCGGATTTGGCTGCATAAGCTAAGAAACGCCAACAAGCATTTCTGGCGTCGTTGCCGGGGAACGGTTGTCATAGTTAGCTCTATACCTAGATTGCCCGTGTACCTTGACCTACCTTTGCTCCACTTCTTTTGTTTTATTTTAGAAAACAAAAATATCCATGGAGCAACCAACCATTTACAACCTTTCCGCTCCGAAGGGCGAGCTCATTCAAACACCACAATCCTCGAAGCCAATCACAGCTTCTGAGTATGAGCTCCGCCCTGGCTTCATAGCCATGGTTCGGGACCAAGCCTTCTCAGGATTGGAATATGAAAACCCATATAATCACCTACGGGAGTTTGAGCAATTCTGTGCGTGCCTGACCATTGTGGGCATGTCACAAGATACCTTGCAGTGGAAATTGTTTCCCTTTTCTCTCCATGAAAAGGCGAAGCAATGGTACACCCAAAACGTAGGGAAAGTAAACGGAGATAGGGAAGAATTGCGTAAGCATTTCTGCTTCACATACTACCCTATTTCTCGTGTCGCTTCTCTACGACAGGAGGTGCTCAACTTCCAACAAAAAGAGAATGAAACCATAGGTGCAGCCTGGGAACGCTTTTTGATCCTAACATGATCAGGCCCAGACCTGTCCATTCCTAACCATGTACTCCTACAACACTTTTGGTTAGGATTAGATAGAAATTCTGCCCTATTGCTCGATGTAGCTGCCGGAGGGTCGTTCCAGCACAAAACCACCGAAGAGGGGCAGGCTCTCTTGGATCGCATCCAGTAGAATACCCCTCCTCTAGAACCTATCCATGTAGAACCCGAGCCAATAAAAGAGGATGTCTCTTCGGCATCAGCAGAACTTACCCAACCTTTAGAGAGACCCTCTCCCGAACCAGAACCTAAGATGGAAGAACCCATGGATCTTCCGATCTTCGAGGATGAGCTTTTCGAAAATCTAGGAAATACCTCGCAATATGGATGTTGCACAAGACCACCAATTCCCGTCGCTCCTAGCGAGCCCCTTGACGAACTTTTTCCCAAGGAGTCAGTTAGAGAGTTGACTTTTGTTATGAGCACGGAGTGGGTGGCAGAAGGTGAGCTCTCGTCTGAAGTAATTTAGATTCGCGCTCCATCTTCTACCCACCGTTGCAAAATTCAGCGGAATTGGGTGGACGCTTTGTATAATCCCACAGTTGGGGCGAATTTAATGTCCCATTCCTATGCATCCACATGTCTAGGAATGGAGTCATTTACTCCAACAACACGGTCCTTAAGAACGCCAGATTCCGTTCAAAAAGGACTAGGGATTGTACATAACGTGACACTCCACCATGGAGATGTCAAAATGTCCCTGGACTTTCTTG
The DNA here is from genome assembly GCA_018135685.1 of Themeda triandra. Lineage (NCBI taxonomy): Eukaryota > Viridiplantae > Streptophyta > Magnoliopsida > Poales > Poaceae > Themeda > Themeda triandra. Next base: position 130,466 of record JAENPR010001537.1, read on the forward strand.
TCTTTGACATCTAGGAATTCGACATACTCATTGGGCACCCCGTAGAACCACTCTTTGACAATCCGTCAAAAATAGGGGAAATCAACATGAAACTAGGGAGAGAAACATTCCTGATTCAAGTCACTAGAGCCAGGAACTCAGTGGCCGAATCTCCCCCTAGTGTGCCCATAGAGGTTCTAGCGGTTGACATGTTTGAGTCACCCGAGTCATCTTTAGACAAAGATGACGAATTCTTCATAGAAGAAAAAGACGAGTTCGGGGAGACAGTTGACCTCCCTATAGGGGAGAAACCACTTAGACCTCCAGTTGAGCTTAAGCCCCTACCCAAAGGCTTACGATATGTTTTCCTGAACGGCGACATGCAAACTTCTGTCATAATAAGTGACCAACTTAGTGACGAGGAGACAACCAAACTCATCGCAGTCCTAGAAAAACATAAGTCGGTCTTTGGGTATTGTCTAGATGATCTTAAGGGGATAAGTCCAACGCTCTGTACCCATCGCATTCCCATAGAGCCAGCTAGCATACCTTCACGGGAACCTCAGCGTAGGCTAAATAATGCGATGCGGGAAGTCGTGAAAAAGGAAGTCCTGAAACTTTTTCACGCCGGGATAATTTATCCCATACCACACAGTGATTGGGTTAGCCCAGTCCAAGTGGTTCCCAAAAAGGGAGGAATGACAGTCATTGAGAAAGCTAAAAACGAACTCATACCTCAACGTCACCAGATGGTGAATGTGTATTGATTACTGAAAACTTAACAAGGCAACAAAGAAGGATCACTTTCCGCTCCCCTTCATTGATGAAATGTTGGAGTAGTTGGCGAAACACTCCTTCTTTTGTTTCCTTGATGGGTATTCGGGATATCATCAGATTCCCATCCACCCGGATGATCAAAGCAAAACGACCTTCACATGCCCCTACGGAATGTACGCGTACCGTAGGATGTCGTTCAGGCTGTGTAATGCACCAGCGTCATTTCAACGGTGCATGATGTCTATCTTTTCAGACATGATTGAAGAAATCATGGAAGTTTTCATGGACGATTTCACCGTCTATGGGAAAACATTTGATCATTGTCTGAACAACTTAGACAGGGTCTTGCAAAGGTGTCAGGACAAAGATTTGATACTTAATTAGGAAAAGTGTCATTTCATGGTCCGAGAGGGCATTGTCCTGGGACACTTAGTGTCTGAGAGGGGAATCGAGGTGGATAAGGCTAAGATAGAGGTTATCGAGCAACTACCTCCCCCGGTTAATGTAAAGGAAATCCGTAGCTTCTTAGGTCATGCGGGATTCCGTAGAAGATTTATCAAAGATTTTTCGCAAATCTCTAGATCCCTCAAGAACCTATTAGCTAAGGATGCTCCTTTTGAGTTTACCGATGAGTGCTTGAAAGCATTTAACATTCTCAAGCAAGCACTCTGTTGGCGGTCCCAAACTTAGCAAATAGGACTTTACGCTAACATATTCCACGAGTTTAGGTGATTGTCGCTTGCGGGAAGACAACTCCGGAAATGCACACAAATGGGCCAAAGCACACAAGAAAACCATGAATAAGAGGGTGGCCCATTTGCCCGACAATTGTGAGTCTCATACATGGGCCAAAGTGCCAAACATAAGCCCAAAAGATGGAAGGCCAAAATCCGGTCCAACTCCATCTCGGGCTGGATGAGTGGGTCTCGTAGAACGGGCCATATCTCACTCATACGGACTCCGATTGAGGCAAACGAATATGCGTTGGAAAGCTATCGACGAGGCCCATCCACTCACAAAAATTGAGCCCAAACGGCCTTGGAGGTGGCGCGCTCGCGCCAGGGGCGCGGCCGTGCCAGCCGGGCTGCCACTCGGGCCCCACTTTGACAGGTCGGTGCATTTACTCGAGGGAAGGTCGGTTCTGGGGTGCGTCCAGGTGCATTGTACCTCAAACCGATGTTGGGAGGTCAGTTTCCACCTTCCATGTTGAGGTGGCACATTTGCAGGTAGCCCCCTCCTCTCCACACATAAAAGGGGCTCTTTTCTCTTCATTCACGATCAACCATTCAAAGGAGAAGAGCACCACACTAGAGCCTCACTCCAAAGGGCTATGCCCTACTAGCTATAGAGTTAGAGAGAGAGATGTGAGGGAAAAGGGCGGGGAAGGGCCGGGCTTGTCGGTGTCTCCCCGACCTTGTACATCTGCGGATATTCCACTCGGCTCCCTAACGGGATCTTGGCTAAGTGAGTATTCGTGTTTCTTATAGTCTTTTGTGTCTTTTGTTTAGTAGAGCTTTACCAAGCTTGCTCATGGGTTTGATTGTCCGTCCTCATGCGAATGCTCTAGTAGAGGGACCCTGATAAAGACGGGTCACCCTAATCGACACTAGAGTAGTAGTCGCTAGTGTAGACATGGTGTCTAGACTAGAGGCTGCCTTCGTTTGCCTCGCACTCCACGGTTGAGGTGGTAGGCCGCAGGTGGTGACAGCCCTGTCCGTCCTTTGTAATCCCCCATGTCCGGGTGCGGCGTAGACTTACAGGCCGGCATCACCTGGCAGACCAGGTGCGATCTGGTGCCCGAAGTGAGCCAGTAGAAGTATTGTATCGCTAAGCTCAGGACCCAAAAGCTATAGGAATCCATCTCTACCCACCTTTCTATCTCTACCCTTGGGTTGTTCCTTGGACGAATTAGCTAGGAGAAATACCTCCATTCCCTGTGGAAATTACGATACCTTGAATACTTCCGGGTGAAGGCTACAACGGTACTTCCGTACGCTTGAGGATTCTCTGCATACGTTAAGAAATACCAACAAGCTTTCTGGCGCCGTTGCCGGGGATAGACTTTTTATCTATCTTTGGTGATTGCGCTAAGAAACGTCAACAAGCTTTCTGGCGCCGTTGCCGGGGAACAGTTGCTATTTTCTTCGAACCTAGTTCGCCCTCATATCTTTTTATAAAAAGAAAAATATTTTTATATTCCTTTTTATAAACCAAACACACTTTGTATCTGATCCTACCACCATGAAGCCAAATCCAATTTCAAATCTTTTTGCATCAAAAAGGAGGAGTTCTTTGAGCCAAAAATTCTTTTTCAAAAAACCAAAATCTTTCATCTGGCTGTGAACTCCACCCGGATTCGAACCTTGGTTCAGGAATAGCCTTTCTCAGTCTAGATGATGAAAATCATTTTTAGATATCTGCATGATTTTAAGGAAATGTTTTCATGCCTAAGCATTCCTGGCATGACACAATGAAATTCTTATGTGAAAGTTGTTTTCGCTTTCCCTCAAATGGGGAGGCGAAGCAATGGATCACTAATGCCGTAGGAAGTTCGAATGGAGACTAGGGAGAACTAAAAGACAAGTTTTGTCCTTTGAAGTTCGCTATAAAATTTGAGGATTGTGGCAAAACCTTGAGCATTTCTTGGCACATAAATCAAGCATTTATTTCTAAGGAAGTCTCATCTAACAAGGAACATTCATGAGAATGGTTGTCGAAAGTTGAAATGTTCTTCTGAAGCAATTCAGATTCTTTCACCTTCCACAACTATATTTTGTTCGTTAAATGAGACTCCCTTAGAAGCCCTACACAACCTCACGTGGGGACTTTTATCATTTCCTTGCGGAAACCCTTTTGGGAAATATGCCGCTAGTCCCGATAGAAAAACTCATCAAAAGCCAATCAAAGCTCATCTCGAGTGTTGTGGGATTGTATTAGTGCCGTGCCATTTGAAATGATTGAACCGAGGTTTACATAGACCTTCATTTATGCCATCCTCGATGCTCATCTTCTCATAAGGCACTCTTTTTAAAAAGAACCATCTCAAAGGAGCCCTAATGAGAAAATGAGAGTTTTGCTCGCCTTATCTCTTGCCCCAGAGACCCAAAGGCAAAGCAAAACTACCTATTCAAGCAAGCAAGATTTCAGCTTCCTTTTCAATCCTTGTGAAATGGAATGTTCACTTTTGCCCATGCTCGAATAGGAGACATGTCCCTCTGGCCATCAAAACATTATTCCCGATAATTGTCGAGAATCAATGTTAAGTCCTTCATGATACATCTTTTAAGGATGAAAACTCCCATGCCATGGACATGCCTGAAGCAACAACACTAGAGTGAATCCGCTAACGAGCATGCTAAAATCTCTTTGAGACTCATGTTTCATGCTCGCCTTTGGGATCTCTAGATTTTGTTCGCTTCGAGCACGTGCTCCTATGAGAATCCCAACCACCTCTTAACACTAGTTTCAAAACTTTTAAGAGGATGGTTGTGGATGGCTATCATATACACTTTCAAATCTCGTAACACCACAATGGAATCAACCTTGCAGCTTTAGCACCTTTGCCAAATGTTTGGTGGCCAACACCACCTTTAAGAGCCGCAAGATAAATTCCTACGGTCCAGCTTAAGACCATAACTTAAGCACTTTAGGGAGATACCCGGATTATCGCAAGGTCATGTTTTCAAGTAGTATGCACCCTCGGGTATTCCTATTGCTAACCATCTCAGGTTGAGAAGAAAATGGGTCATACAACACATGCAAACGAGGAGCGACATCAGTTACAAGCCTTGATTCTCTTAGGCGATGGAACACACTCTCAACGGGATCCTGACGCTACACTTGACTTTTACACAAAAGTTCAAGTGTGGGGGAGGGAAGTGAGAAGCCCATGTTCCATACGCACCAAGAGACACCAAAAAAAAAGGAAAAAAGAAAGAAAAAAAGAAATAAAATAAAAGAGAGCGAGAGAAAAAAATAAATACGTGGTGAATTGAAGTTGATATCAGCCTCACCTTGCTAAAAAAGAGACGAGAAGAAGAGAAAGAGCAAGGGTTCTCTCCTTCTCTAGACCTTTGCTACCATCAAGGCCCATGTTCCATGAATACTTGTCATGAGTGTTTGGCCCGGCCTTGTGGTTCACCTGAGCAAAAAAAAAAAAAAAATCATGGCACCATGACAGTGGGGCCAGAACGTCGACCAGCACACGCTACCGACGAGTACACTCAGGTAAAGCAACGGTAATGTTCACTAACTTGTTTACTCATACTTGTCTCCATGTGATCATGCAAATTCTTGCTTCTCATGTTTATGTCTTTTGCTTTATGTTTGGGTGTGCTCACATGTGCACATGTGATGCATCCATAGGCTTTTTTAAATTAGGCGTGGTGCTTAGGTTAAAATTGCCTTCTTTGATCAAGTTTTAACAAGGTGTTGAAATTTGATTAATGAACTTGAGTTGTTGCCATAAGCAATAGGAAGTAATCTATTTTGGAGATAAATCAAGGTCTATTTTACATTGTAACTTAATCTTGACCTTGTTTGAGTTACGAGTTGGTTGAGCAAATGAAAAAGAAAGGTTAAAAAATTTAAAAAAAGGGTTTATTTAATCAATAAAACTCTGGCTCCCTAGTTTTCCAACCAGTAGAGCCCGTGTTTGTTTTTCTTTTGTTTTCTTCTTAAATAAAGCAGGTACAAGAATAAGTGTGGGGGAGATCTCTCAAACAATACTAACACATGCATTCGAGATCTCCCCAACACAATGCACAACATCAAGCAAGACAAGAGGACAGAAGAAAAAGATTCAAGAGAAGAACAGTTGACCTTCTGACTCCTTCATCTTCAAATGATGGTTTGTGCAACTCTATCCTCACATCTCAAAAGTTTTGAAGTTTAAGGTTTATTGAAATTGAAAAGACAAAAGTTTTTCTCAGTGCTATCCTTTGATAAGATTTGCATACTCTTTATTCCTTGCTAATATGCCTATGCCTTGTGAACAATTTATCATAGGGACCCCATGTTACCTAAGTAATTGGAGTATGTGATATAGCTGGATGATTTGAACCTTGCTTTGTCTATGAAGAACTTGGGATTTATTTTTACAAAAGAAAAATTCAATAGCATGCACCTCAAATGATTATGAAATACCCACCGAGCCATATGATTTATCTATAGAACAAAACCTTCATACGCTGCTTGTTCGTACATTGAGTTCGGTCGGATCGTTATTACCGACGCGAGATTATGACCTTACACCCACGATTGAGATCCACTTGCACCCACCAAATAAAGTGCCAACTCTTACACTGAGAGTTGCGCACAAACATGCACCCCATCCACCAGAAATGCCAACTCTTACACTAAGAGTTGCGCACCAATCCACCAAATAAAAATGCCGATTCTCACCCTGAGGGTTGCGCATTCTTTAGCTACCAAAAATCTACTCCACATATACCATCATGATATCTCTCTTCATTCAATAATTCTTCATAAAGAGTTATGGGCTATGATTATTCAAAAAAAAGAGGAGAGAATTCAAGGGGCACAAGTTAGATTAGGGTCTAAGAAATAAGACAATGGGAAAGCAAAGATCCCGGTTCAAAAAAAGAAAAAAAAAGAGAGAAGAAAAGAAAAAAAAGAAGAAAAAAAAAGGAGAAGATGAGAAAAAAAGGAAGAGAAAAAAAGAAGAGAAGAAATAAGAGAATAGATTCTAGCATACCTCTCATAGCCCATGCTCTCCCAAAAATTTCATCACTCAATAAAGAGATAATCATGATGCATGGAGTAGCCAAAAATACCACAAAAAGTAGGACCATTTTTCCATCTCACACACTTGCACGTCTCAATCAAGGTGTATGGCTTAATCTCCGTATGGTTCGATCCTTGACCTTACAATATATGTGATACAAGTATGCCCACTTTACATACCTATCCAAAACTCCACTCTCGGCTTTTAGTGGTAGAAAGAAGGCAAAACTCAAAATGCCTTTGGTGAGGTTATTATACACATTGAGCAATTGAGTGAATCATATGAGGAGCAAGGCTATCTTTTCTTTTTATAAAGCCATTCAAAAAACCCAAGTTTCGATATGATCGATGCGAGGGGATTTGAATCCATGTTGTTCCATTATTCAATTACCCAAGATAATGTGGTAGACAATTCAAAAGTTCACAAGTGCGGTGAAGCTTGGAATAACTTGTATGAAGGTTATACATCAAAGAGAAGAGCCTTCTTAGTCCTAAGCTTTACTCGAGGACGAGTAAAGAGTAAGTGTGGGAGATCTTGTTGGCGGTCCTTATCGCACATTTTAGACCGCCAATAAGAATATAAAATCTATCCCAAACTTAGCAAATAGGACTTTTGTGAAAACCATGAATAAGAGGGTGGCCCATTTGCCTGACAATTGTGAGTCTCATACATGGGCCAAAGTGCCAAACATAAGCCCAAAAGATGGAAGGCCAAAATCCGGTCCAACTCCATCTCGGGCTGGATGAGTGGGTCTTAGTAAACGGGCCATATCTCACTCATACGGACTCTGATTGAGGCAAACGAATATGCGTTGGAAAGCTATCGACGAGGCCCATCCACTCACCAAAATTCAGCCCAAACGGCCCTGGAGGTGGCGCGCTCATGCCAGGGGCGCGGCCGCGCCAGCCGGGCTGCCACTCGGGCCCCACTTTGGCAGGTCGGTGCATTTACTCGAGGGAAGGTCGGTTCTGGGGTGCGTCCAGGTGCATTGTACCTCAAACCGACGTTGGGAGGTCAGTTTCCTCCTTCCATGTTGAGGTGGCACATTTGCAAGTAGCCCCCTCCTCTCCACATATAAAAGGGGCTCTTTTCTCTTCATTCACGATCAACCATTCAAAGGAGAAGAGCACCACACTAGAGCCTCACTCCAAAGGGCTATGCCCTACTAGCTATAGAGTTAAAGAGAGATGTGAGGGAACAGAGTGGGGAAGCGCCGGGCTTGTCGGTGTCTCCCCGACCTTGTACCTCTGCGGATATTCTACTCGGCTCCCTAACGGGATCTTGGCTAAGTGAGTATTCGTGTTTCTTATAGTCTTTTGTGTCTTTTGTTTAGTAGAGCTTTACCAAGCTTGCTCATGGGTTCAATTGTCCATCCTCATGCGGATGCTCTAGTAGAGGGCCCCTGATAAAGACGGGTCACCCTGATCGACGCTAGAGTAGTAGTCGCTAGTGTAGACATGGTGTCTAGACTAGAGGCTGCCTTCGTTTGCCTCGCACTCCACGGTTGAGGTCGTAGGCGGCAGGTGGTGACAGCCCTGTTCGTCCTTTGTAATCCCCCACGTCCGGGTGCGGCGTAGACTTACAGGCCGGCATCACCTAGCAGACCAGGTGCGATCTGGTGCCCGAAGTGAGCCAGTAGAAGTATTGTATCCCTAAGCTCAGGACCCAAAAGCTATAGGAATCCATCTCTACCCACCTTTCTATCTCTACCCTTGGGTTGTTCCTTGGACGAATTAGCTAGGAGAAATACCTCCGTTCCCTGTGGAAATTACGATACCCCGAATACTTCCGGTGAAGGCTACAACGGTACTCCCGTACGCTTGAGGATTCTCTCGCATACGTTAAGAAATACCAACAAGCTTTTTCTCGGCGCCGTTGCCGGGGATAGACTTTTTATCTATCTTTGGTGATTGCGCTAAGAAATGTCAACAAGCTTTCTCGGCGCCGTTGCGGGGAACGCTTGCTATTTTCTTCGAACCTAGTTCGCCCTCATATCTTTTTATAAAAAGAAAAATATTTTTATATTCCTTTTTATAAACCAAACACACTTTGTATCCGATCCTACCACCATGAAGCCAAATCCAATTTCAAATCTTTTTGCTTCAAAAAGAGGAGTTCTTTGAGACAAAAATTCTTTTCAAAAAACCAAAATCTTTCATCCGGGCCGTGAACTCCACCCTGTGATTCGAACCTTGGTTCAGAATAGCCTTTCTCGTCTAGATGATGAAAATCATTTTTAGATATCTCGCATGATTTTAAGGAAATGTTTTCATGCCTAAGCATTCCTGGCATGACACAATGAAATTCTTATGTGAAAGTTGTTTTCGCTTTCCCTCAAATGGGGAGGCGAAGCAATGGATCACTAATGCCGTAGGAAGTTCGAATGGAGACTAGGGAGAACTAAAAGACAAGTTTTGTCTCACATTCTCCCTTATGTCCCATATCAACTCTCTACCATGGGCAATCCTCGATTTCAAGCAGAACGAGAAGGAATCCATAGGTGCAGCCTAGGCGAGGTTTACAATGTTAACACATGCCGGCCTAGACTTGTCTCCACCAGATGATGTGCTTTCGCATCTCTTTTGGGTCTAGACATAGATGCTGCCCTATGCTTTGACATGACCGTTGGAGGGTTGTTTTTCATAAGAACCATGACGGAGTAGAGGAAAACTTTTATTGACATCCTAGAGAAGCATGCTTCTCACGTCATAGAGCCTTAACCTCTCCATAAAAGGGCATGTCAAGCTTTGAGGAGCCCTTATCAATCGAATCTTTACCCTTGCTAGATTCGGTTGTTGAGCCCTCACCCGAACCACGAACAACAAAGGAAGGAATGTTTTATCCTTTGAAGTTCGCTATAAAATTCGAGGATTGTGGCAAAACCTTGAGCATTTCTTGGCACATAAATCAAGCATTTATTTCTAAGGAAGTCTCCTCTAACAAGGAACATTCATGAGAATGGTTGTCGAAAGTTGAAATGTTCTTGAAGCAATTCAGATTCTTTCACCTTCCACAACTATATTTTGTTCGTTAAATGAGACTCCCTTAGAAGCCCTACACAACCTCACGTGGGGACTTTTATCATTTCCTTGCGGAAACCCTTTTGGGAAATATGCCGCTAGTCCCGATAGAAAAACTCATCAAAAGCCAATCAAAGCTCATCTGAGTGTTGTGGGATTGTATTAGTGCCGTGCCATTTGAAATGATTGAACCGAGGTTTACATAGACCTTCATTTATGCCATCCTCGATGCTCATCTTCTCATAAGGCACTCTTTTAAAAAGAACCATCTCAAAGGAGCCCTAATGAGAAAATGAGAGTTTTGCTCGCCTTATCTCTTGCCCCAGAGACCCAAAGGCAAAGCAAAACTACCTATTCAAGCGAGCAAGATTTCAGCTTCCTTTTCAATCCTTGTGAAATGGAATGTTCACTTTTGCCCATGCTCGAATAGGAGACATGTCCCTCGGCCATCAAAACATTATTCCCGATAATTGTCGAGAATCAATGTTAAGTCCTTCATGATACATCTTTTAAGGATGAAAACTCCCATGCCATGGACATGCCTGAAGCAACAACACTAGAGTGAATCCGCTAACGAGCATGCTAAAATCTCTTTGAGACTCATGTTTCATGCTCGCCTTTGGGATCTCTAGAGTTTGTTCTGCTTCTGAGCACGTGCTCCTATGAGAATCCCAACCACCTCTTAACACTAGTTTCAAAACTTTTAAGAGGATGGTTGTGGATGGCTATCATATACACTTTCAAATCTCGTAACACCACAATGGAATCAACCTTGCAGCTTTAGCACCTTTGCCAAATGTTTGGTGGCCAACACCACCTTTAAGAGCCGCAAGATAAATTCCTACGGTCCAGCTTAAGACCATAACTTAAGCACTGCCGGGAGATACCCCGGATTATCGCAAGGTCATGTTTTCAAGTAGTATGCACCCTCGGGTATTCCTATTGCTAACCATCTCAGGTTGAGAAGAAAATGGGTCATACAACACATGCAAACGAGGACCGACATCAGTTACAAGCCTTGATTCTCTTAGGCGATGGAACACACTCTCAAGGGGATCCTGACGCTACACTTGACTTTTACACAAAAGTTCAAGTGTGGGGGAGGGAAGTGAGAAGCCCATGTTCCACACGCACCAAGAGACACCAAAAAAAAGAAAAAAAGAAAGAAAAAAAAAGAAATAAAATAAAAGAGAGCGAGAGAAAAAAAATAAATACGTGGTGAATTGAAGTTGATATCAGCCTCACCTTGCTAAAAAAGAGACGAGAAGAAGAGAAAGAGCAAGGGTTCTCTCCTCTAGACCTTTGCTACCATCAAGGCCCATGTTCCATGAATACTTGTCATGAGTGTTTGGCCCGGCCTTGTGGTTCACCCGAGCAAAAAAAAAAAAAAAAAAAAAAAATCATGGCACCATGACGGTGGGCTGGAACGTCGACCAAAGACACGCTACCGACGAGTACACTCGTGTAAAGCAAAGGTAATGTTCACTAACTTGTTTACTCATACTTGTCTCCATGTGATCATGCAAATTCTTGCTTCTCATGTTTATGTCTTTTGCTTTATGTTTGGGTGTGCTCACATGTGCACATGTGATGCATCCATAGGCTTTTTAAATTAGGCGTGGTGCTTAGGTTAAAATTGCCTTCTTTGATCAAGTTTTAACAAGGTGTTGAAATTTGATTAATGAACTTGAGTTGTTGCCATAAGCAATAGGAAGTAATCTATTTTGGAGATAAATCAAGGTCTATTTTACATTGTAACTTAATCTTGACCTTGTTTGAGTTACGAGTTGGTTGAGCAAATGAAAAAGAAAGGTTAAAAAAATTTAAAAAAAAGGGTTTATTTAATCAATAAAACTCCTCCCTGGTTTTCCAACC
>JAENPR010001914.1:0-95527 GCA_018135685.1 Themeda triandra
GCTCAACTTACATTCCTGATGCACTTTGGTCTGTTTAGGGGTTCCCACTCGGATTTGAAGGTGCTACTATTATAATTGTATAATATGATCCTTAGGATCATTTGGTTGGAAGCAAGCCATAGTTCGATGAAGGTTCATTGGTCACAACTCACAAGTGAGTACAAATGACATCACGGCACTACGGTCAAGCTTTTTGACACTCTGACTTGTTTGCCTGTGGGTTCTGTTCTTCAGTTATGTGATTCCATCTTCCGCCAGGTGCTAATTCTGCTGGTACATGGCTAATGGAGATACAGACACTGGTGGGAGAGTTTTAAAATTTATACTTTGTTTGAATTTTTCACATTGTTTTGGATGAGAAATGACCTACACTGAAGTTGTAGTACTCGAGGAGATTTAAATTTTTCGAATGCAACCTTTTTTTATTTGGATTTGTTTAGGGTATCAAATGTGCAATACAGAATTCAGTAAAGTGATTATAAAAGGAACGATTCTATTACTTAGTCACAACTGACATTGAGTCATAGTTGTTAAGGAAGGAACACGCTAGGCCTGAGATTGTGAGTTTAGTCACCGGCCGCCAACCAAGTGTACCTATTTCGCGTGCAATTTTTCTTTTAGAAACCAGAAGGGAAAACCCCCTACAGAAAAAGAACTTTAAAAGATTAAGATTGATCATTTTGAGATGGAATGGTGAACCGTAGTCACTGAGTTCAATAACACTTAACTGTCTGCTGTAATTATTTGGTCTTGGTGCGTTGTTTCATTGGAGAGTGGTTGCATGTAAATATTAGACTCGGGCAGAATGTTGGAATAATATCTTGGTGCGTATAGAAGCCACTCACTTACTTTGATCAGGGACACGCAAGCAACTCATGTTACGACCTGGCCCCTATTGTATTGCATAGTGCAATAATCAAAGGGAGACCCGGCCCCTCATGGAATGATGGAAACCAACGTTTCCTAGGAGCTTAGCCACGTGCATGACACTCCTAACCCTATCTCGATCAAGGGAGTACTATAAGTGATGGGGAGGCCACGCTGCACTACACCAGGGACCTCTAACAATGAGGTGACATGAACCACGAGTCTACACGAGCTTTAGCGTTGTGAACCGCAATTCTACAACGAGCATGGCCTATCTACACCATCGGCTCACCTTTGGTGGATCGGCTTCGCCCACACACACAAAGGTATGAACCAAAGAAATCTTAATCTCTAAGTCATAGTTGTTATAATGATGAGACACAATTAAGATCCTACGTTCTAAAACTAGATTACATTTTTGCTACGAAAGATCCCAAAATCACCAAAATTCATGAATTTTTGTTCTTCCGCGGTGACCTTTCTCTGTCTCGCGCGCCAAATGGTATCCTTTGATTCCGAACTTTGGTAGCATTCCATGCCAAAATATGTCGATGTGATCCTAAACTTCCACGTACGGTGATGGCGGCGCGCTCAATTTTAATGAAGCGATCATGAACAAGTTACTTCAAATTCACGGGACATAGCCAATGGCGGAGCCAAAATTTTTTGGAGCCTAGGGGTGAAATTATTGGGGGTGCATTCAACATGTGTTGAAGAAGTCAATGTTGTTCAATTGATTTCCTAGCTTGCAAAAGTGGCCGGGTTTCGTGAATAAGTAACAACTACATGTTGATATTCGGTGCTCACCCTCTCAATCGTGGTATTCATGTTCCCCCATTTCTCTTCCCCCATCTGTTCACACTCCAAAGCCTTTCCCCACCCAATTCGACCAAAATCATTAGGAGCGCAAAATCCCCCACCATCATCAATCTAAGCCTACTTGGCTCCCGTGGCCCTCCAACATCCAATCCATGGCGAGAGCAAAAACCCTCACTAGGAAACTACCTACTAATAATGTTCATAACCATGGCCGACCTTTCCAGTTGCCACCACATAGAGGAATGAAGGAAGCACTCATCGAATGTGGAGCATAGAGTGTGGGATTCAGGTTTGGCGCATAGCTCTCATCACTAAGCCAACCTTGTGGTAACCGTTGAAGGTAATTAACTCCTATTATAAACCGTCAACTAATACCAAGAACCAATTAAAATGAACTATAGTGCCCTTTGATTGGATTTAAACCTAATGAATTCCACAAGTTTTGATGTTCTCACTTGTTTTGCAGTATAATCAATATTTTCAATCTAAAAATACCTCAAATGTTGAATTAGATCACATCATTACGAAGAGCTTGTCGAGATGATCGAAACGGATATACCATTCACTATAATTGGAATTTTATGGACACCAGAACCATCATCAAGCAAGAGTTTTATGGACTAATCTAACCAATTCCACAGCTTTGGTGAATTGTGATTTTCCAGGGATTAAATCAGAAATAGCCGAAGAAGAGTGCAAGTCGAGTAACTGAACCAAATCACGTCAGATTTCTGCAAAAATTGATAGGAAGGATCCAGAGGACACCAGAGCAAAGAAGGGACCAACCTGGCACTGGGCCAGGCCGGTCGGCCTCCCATTATGGGATGGTCAGCCCAGGTGGGTCCCACCTGACAGCCATCTTTGTGTGGCGGTCTCCAACCGACCTCTACGACACATCTAGACTATTGTTTCAAATCGGTTTGATTTAAGGGCGGCGGTTCATCCCACCCGGGCAATATAAACGAGCGAGACCCCCGTGAGACATCTCTTCATACTTCAATTCATTATCTCCGGTCAAGATCGGGACTAGTAATCAAGAAGAAGGCTAGTACACTTCTAGTTAGGTTTAGATCTAGTCTTAGAACTAGAACTAGGAAGGAGAGAGAGAGAGAGAGAGAGAGAGAGAGAGAGAGAGAGAGAGAGAGAGAGAGAGAGAGAGAGAGAGAGAGGTAGAAGATTTGGAAGAAGCCTCAGGCCTGTCGATATTCCTTCTATGGCTTGTACCTATGGATTCGAGTTCTTCAGGGGCTTGGATCAGAGATTTCTTCGGTCATCAACTTCTATTTGTTAGTGAGTAATATTGTTCTTATTGTTCTTCTAGTTTGCAACTCTTTTTGAGTACATTAATCCTGGTAGCTCTAGGGTTAGAGGAGCCGCCGTAGTGTAGGCGTGGTGCTTAGACTCGGTTGCTTATGCAATGCATCCTATATTCCAGATCGCTGGTAGATCGCAAGGGTGACTTTATAGCCTTTTGAGTCTTCTATAGTCCACCTCCCATCTATAGGCCGAGCAGGAGACCTTTGTTACATGGTTGATTCGTACTCTATTTGCGGTCTTCCATAGTAATTCCAAAGAGATCGGTAATTGCATAATTCCCTAAAGTAGAACTACACAACCCTAGTTTTCTCCCTCAACCTTCTAGCATCTCATCCTTAATTGTGCTTAAGGGTTAAGCAAAGACCAAGATCCCTCCATCCATTCCTTTGGGTTCAATATTAAAACTAGATCATCCTGAAGTGCTACATCAGTATCTTATCTGTGCGCTTGTGGATAAACTTAGTGTGCATTAATAAATACCAATAGCAACGCTACTATACCTTACACGAGGCTGGTGTTTTGGTCGCACTTTAGGTATATATGTATTTCCATAATTCTACACACACCGAGTTTTGTAGTTAAGTGAAGAAGAGAAGACTTCTATTCACTTATTGAGTTGATTTTATTGCTTATGAATAGATTGTGTGTTACTTTGTGAATTGCTTATTTCTAGAAATGCCTAGTTGGGGTAAGGCATAGATAAGGGACCCTATTGGAGTGTTTAGGGCCAATTACAAAGCTCGGGAGCTTGTTTGAAAATGCTAAGGGCCTATAGCCCATAGAGATGCTTTTGTAAATGGAAGTCCCACAAGGGAAAATAATGAAAAACTCCCCTCCCACCTCTCTTATAAAAAAGAAAGAAGGAGAAGGTGGAGGACATCCTTGCCTATGATTTGTTTGCTCTCTCCTCACTATTGTTTGTTCCCTCCTCACTTCATTTATCATCTGTGTTTGGTTTTGTACATCAACAACCTGATGTCTAAATTAATGGCTCGATACATTAGTAACATCGATTTTGTAGATATGTTAGTTTTGGTTTTTAAATAAAAGAATTTATTGCTTATTTAATTAGCGAACTAGATTGATAATTTTTAAAATGATATATCATTTCATGTTAATCATTTGTACATAGTCTAAAATCTCTCAGGAATGAGACAAAATCAAAACATATAGATGATTATGTAATAGAGATTCAGATACCTCATTTAACTTTTTGTTTTGAATTATCATACAAGATCTAATAGGCATCAAGAAGGATCTAAAAAATAATGTGGACCATACTCTCGATACGATAACCATATTTCTATCGGCTTGAGGTGTTGAAACAAGTCGACGTATACGCAAATATATATACAAATGTATTTTTGGAAGAATATTGATAAGAAAGAATAAACATATATAAGAGGGATGAAATATACATATTCCCATTCATGTGTTGCTTCACAAATGATGAATCAAATCCATAACACCTTGTGGGAGGTATTTCACTATTATTAGGTCTGTTTCCACTAGATTCTTTTTAGTTCTCATTCACTTTTCTCACCATTCTAAAAACGTTTTTAACAATTGTTAGGAGTTAAAATCCATAAGAATTGTAAAATATCCTTAGATAGTTCTAGAGGTAGTTTTGCCACCATGATACATTACGGTTTTAAGTATGACACCTAATATTCTATCCCTAAATGTTGAAATTATCATCATATCCTTAGACAGTTCTAGAGGTAGTTTTGCCACCAGAGTGACTAATGTACAATGTTATTAACTACATGATTAACCTCAAGACAATGTGACTGTGTATGGTTTATTTTCCCTATCTAAAGGTTGCTGAGCCTTATGATTTATCTTGCATATCTAGGTGTTTCACCACCTCATTAGCTCATTTTCAAGAACATAATGTGATTTGGACAGTAAATCAATATCGTATTGATTCTCTAGGATATACCAAATTAAGTAGCAGTTACAGTCTTAGGATCTAACTTTCCGGCACTTGGATTGAAGACTTTGACTTCAACCTGGCAACCCCACACATTCATATAATACAATGTCGGTTTTCTCCCAATCCATAATTCATACGGTGTTTTAGGGATTGCTTTACTAGGAACTCAATTAAGAATATATGTTGTTGTTTTCAATGCCTCAATCCATAGCTTAATAGGCAAGAGGAGTGACTTAACATGGTTGGACCATGTAAAGAAGTGTGCAGTTACTCTTGTCACCCTCTCCATTTTGTTCGGGTTCACATGATGTAAAATATTGGGCCTTTGTGCTCTTTGCATGCAAGAACCTAGCAAAAGGTCTAGGAATTTGGCCATAGGGAGTATGTCTTCCATAATATTCTCCACCATAATCTAATCTCATTGTCTTTATCTTGCATTTGTTCTAATTTTCAACTTTATCCTTGAAGACCATGAATTTGTCTAATGCCTCAGATCAATGTTTTATAGGATAGATGTATCCATGACAGGAGTAGTCATCAGTAAATGCTATGATTGAATCAAAACCATCTACCGATTTTCTGAAAATGGCATGAATATGTGTGTGTGCATGAGTCCTAAAACACTAGTTCTTCGGATGGCTCTTTCTTAATTATTTGCTTATCATATTTTCCTCTAATGCAATCAATGCATTTATCCGTGTTAGAGAAATCTAGTGGATGGGGCCTTTCATCTCTAATGAGATGCTCAATTCTCCCCTCGAAATATGGCCCAAGTAGTAGTGCCATAATTTCGATGAAGTCTCATTATCATTTCTCTTATTCTTGGTACCAACATTTTTAGATGGGAATGGATCAACATAATTCAGTGCACAACTTTGGGAAATAAGATAAAGTTTGTCTTGTCGTAAGGCATTACCATAAGTCATAAATGTACATCTCTTATCCTTGAAAAGACATTAATAACCATCAACATCTAAAAACATGCCATAAAAACTAAGTTTCTTCTTATAAAGGGTACATAAAGGACATTTTTGGAAAGAAGTGTGAAGTCAATATGGAATGTATGTGGATAATCTCCAATTGCTTCATTGTTGCCATTGGTGACTCTAATCCTTCTTTCCCTTCTTCTTAGGGTCCTTTTCATAGCGAATCCTTGTAAAGAATTTGCAACATGAATTGTCGCACCTAAATACAACCCATGTATTGTTGTCTGATTCCAATGTTGTCTTGCTCCGTATTTCTATTTCAAAAATGTCAATGTTTCAATCTGTAGAGGGCTTTCTTGAACGTCCTAACATGAGTGTTTTGTATAATTTAAATCTTTGCTGGTTTAACTTTTCAGAAGGAGAAAGGACGATTGTCCACATATGTTTGATATCGGATTGCAATTGGGCCAGGGGAAGCACAGAACCACATTTTTATTAGACTCAAGGGCTATCTAATAATAGCACACATCGTTATTGTTGCTCAAGGTATAAGCTAAACTTTTAACTTCATATCCTCCAAATTGTGTATCACTTTTTCCAAATATTATGGCCATTAAACTTAGCCTTTTTACCCCACTCTCATCAACTTTTAAAATCGTTTACTTTCTAGCCTGGATATTTTTTATGATGGTTTTGCTGATGTGGCGCCACGTAAAACAGAGTAAATCATACTAAATTAAAATCTTTAGGAGGTAAGTCACTCTAGAATATTATTTTTTATATAATGAAAAATCATAATAGATTTTAAAATTTATTCAGATACTCCCTCTCTCTCAAAAAACTATCATTTTACAGTGTTTAGACATCGTGATTGGTCGTTCCTCTTATTAAAAAAATTTATATCAATTATAAAATAAATAAATTATTATTAAAGTACCTCTAATTGTAATATAAGTCATAACAAAATGTATGATATATTTATATAAAAAATTTGAATAAGACCGATGCTCGAGACAAGATGAAAGTCTAAAACGATACTCTATTTGAGACGAAAGGAGTATGTTTCAAATGAAAAAAATAATGTAATTAAAATATTTTAAATCTGGTTTAATCTTAGAAAATTCATTGAATATTTTGTCTTACCTCGAAATATTATGAAACTAGTTTTAGATTTTTGTAAAATCATCCTCTATCTTGTGGCGCTGACTTGAAATTATTTGAATATTCATGGATTCATTTTGATGCTTATTTGGTAGTAGAAGCTCTTGTTAGAGCATCTCCAAGGGTTTTGCATTTTTGGTTTGGCATTTGTAGTCATTTGCCAACCTCAAAACAAAATGCAAAGAAATAAAAGAGGACATCTCCAACCGTTTTGCAATTTTGACTTGGCAATTACCCAAAATAGGTAGCGTGGGTGGAGGGATGTGGTGCGAGAGTCGCGCGCGGGGACGTCGGAGGCAGCGCATGCGATAAATGCCAAGCGCGAGGGGCTTGGCATATATGCCAAGTCTCCCCCTCCAAATGCCAAGTTAATGAAAATGTAAAGGCTAAATGCATAACCATTAGAGAAAGTTTTTTTAGGAGTTTTATGCAAATTAGTAAATGCCAAGTCCAAATGCATAACCCTTGGAGATGCTCTTATACCTATCTGCACTGTCCATGGAAGATTGCTATTCTGGTAACGGCTGTGACTTGGAGTACCAAAATTTTGTTTGGCGCCCGTGCAACATGACAACTCGTCAACTCGCCCTCATCGACTCCGTTCCATATAACACATTGTTGCCCATATAAATTCCAGAGCATCGATCATGACGTTAACGGACGTACCCACCCAACTCGCGTAGAGTTTTCTGAACGTCAAACCCCAGTAGATCGACAAGGCCATGGCGCCGGGCAAGGGCAAGGGCCCTAAGGCCAAGGCCACGGCGCCGGCCAAGGGCAGGGCAAGGCCAAGGGCAAGGATGCCACGACCACGAGCACCTGCCAGGACGGGCAGGCCGCACTGGCTGCGCGCCTCCTCAAGCGAATCTCCGAAGTAGCCGCGGCGGCGGGCAACAACCTCGTCTTCTCGCCACTGTCCGTCCACGTCGCGCTCGCGCTGATGTCGACGGCCGCCGCGGGCGACACCCTCGACGAGATTCTCCGCGTCACCGGCGCGCCGTCGCGGGAGAAGCTCGCGGCGTTCGTGAGGGACACAGTGGTGGATAGCGTCCTCACTGACCGGTCCGGCGTCGGCGGGCCGACCATCTCGTTTGCCTGCGGCACTTGGACAGACAAGGACTGGCCGCTCCGGCCCGCGTACGTTGACGCCATCGTCGGGACGTTCAAGGGCAACTCTTGGAACGTCGTCTTCCAAAATAAGGTGACTTTACGAATCGTGCCTAAGGCCCTATGCATGATGTTCTATATGTACCAATACAACTACTAACACTGAACTTCAGATCGTGCCTAAGGTAACTCTTTTTTACGAATCGAACAACGTATACATGCCGAAACCATAAAATTGGACCATGGACATCCACACATCCAGATCTAGACGAAATCCCAAACGAAAGAGCCTAAATCAAAGAAGAAGGAGGTGCAAACAAAAGTACCTGACAACCTCAACCGACGGCGGCCGTGACCGAGCCCCCAAATCGACGAGGAGGAGCTCCGGCGCAGCTGGACGGAGAGGAGAACGGAGAGGGATAGAGGAATCGCTCCCTCCGCCGTGATGAGACACTTCCTCTCTAGGCATCCAGAAAGAGAATACAAACGGTGTCCTCTCCGGATCGGGCTACACAAGTGATTAACCAGTAGCGGGTAGCGTGCAGACCCGACAAAGGCCACCGAACCCGTGACAAATAGCGCTCGTCTCGCCGCCGCTCACGTCAGCCCAGCGCGAGCCGCGTGTCGCCCGATTTTTGTAAAATCATCTCCTATCTTATGGTGCCTGATTTGAAATTATTTGAATCTTTATGGATTCATTTTGATGCTTATTGGGTAGTAAAAACTCTCGTTATTACCTCTCTGCACTGTCGACGCGGAAGATTGCTACTCTAGCGACAGCTATGACTTAGAGTACCAAATTTTGTTTGGCGCCGTGCAACATGACAACTCAACTCGTGCCCTCACCAATCTCCCGTTCCATAACCATATAAATTCCAGACCATCGACGCTGACGTGAACGTACACCCACCCAACTCGCGTGAAGTTTTCGGAGAACGTCAAACCCCAGCAGATCGACATGGCCATGGCGTCGGGCAAGGGCGAGGAAGCCACGAGCGCCTGCCAGGCCGGGCAGGCGGCGCTGGCCGCGAGCCTCCTCAAGCGCATCTCCGAAGAAGCCGCGGCGGCGGGCAACAACCTCGTCTTCTCGCCGCTCTCCATCCACGTCGCGCTCGCGTTGATGTCGACGGCCGCCGCGGGCGACACCCTCGACGAGGTTCTCCACCTCGCCGGCGCGCCGTCGCGGGAGGAGCTCGCCGCATTCGTTAGGGACACGGTGGTGGACGGCGTCCTCGCCGACCAGTCCGGCATCGGCGGGCCGACCATCTCGTTTGCCTGCGGCACGTGGACTGACAAGGCGTGGCCGCTCCGGCCGGCGTACGTGGATGCCATCGTCGGGACGTTCAAGGGCAACTCTTGGGCCGTCGACTTCCGAAAGAAGGTTAGTTATAAGAATGCGTATGCATGATGTTCTATGTCTACCAATTCAACTGCATCATAATATTCTTTTTTGTAGATCTATCTATCATCTATATATATATGTACTTTGTTATACGAAGTTAACACTGAACATCAAATCTGATTCTCTGTGTTTTTTTCTTGTGTAAAAACGATAAAGCCAAGAGAATCAAGAAAGCAGATCAATTCTTGGGTGGCCAAGGCCACAAGAAACCTCATCACCGAGGTCTTAGACCCCGAGGACGACAACCCTAACACTGTGCACATCGTCGCCAATGCCATCTACTTCAAGGGCGAGTGGAGCAACCCATTCAAGAAGGAGAACACGGTGGACCGCGAGTTCCATCGCCTGGACGGGAGTTCGGTGGAGGTGCCCTTCCTGCAGAGCTGGTCCAACAAGTGCATCGCCTGCCACTCCGGGTTCAAGGTGCTCATGCTGCCCTACCAGAGGATGAAAGAGTACAACTGGAAGCTCTACGCCAGCCTGCCCAGGTTCTGCATGTGCATCTTCCTCCCCGACGACCGCAAGGGACTGCAAAACATCGTAGAGAAGATAGCATCCTCACCGGCGTTCCTGCACGACCACCTGCCGAAGGAGTGCGTCCCCGTCGACCAGTTCCGGCTGCCAAAGTTCAAGCTGAGCTTTGAGAAAGAGATCCAAAAGGACCTTCAACATCTAGGCCTTGAGCTGCCCTTCGATGAAGAGATGGCGAATATGGGCGACTTGCTCCTTGAGGAAGATATGCGACGTGTCTATGTCAGCAGAGTCATTCACAAGGCAGTTATCGAGATGAACGAGGAGGGGAGCGAGGCGGCCGCTGTCACTGGCGACTCGGACGATGAAATGGGTTACTCGATCTTTGATTTCGACCCACCACCACCGAAGCCGGTGAATTTCGTCGCCGATCACCCGTTCGCTTTCTTCATCGTGGAGGAGAGGTCAGGTGCCGTTGTCTTTGCTGGGAATGTTCTTGACCCTTCTAAGGAAGTGTAGACCTCAGTGGCTCAGTATAGACCCAAAATAACTGTATCAGACGAGTTGGGGCAATGGGCAGGATATTTTTTTTTCAGTTTTTTGAGGTTGTCTCTTGGGTTCTTTCTTCAGCAGTTATATTAATACTAATTAGTAACATTTTCTAGAAATAAATTTACAGTGTAATGTAGAATTCCCCAAAATCATATTATTTGGGTGTACTATACATCTTTGATCCTTGCTATCACATAGTATTCTTCCTCTTCTTCCAGAACTAGCAGCCCCTTCCTGGATCGGGCATGCTAGTGGCTGGAAGTCTGGACAGACAGGGTGTCCGAACGCTCGCGCCATTTGGTACGCCCACACACCTGCACCGCCCTGAATGTCACCTACATTAAGACAAGGGGGAGTGGGTGGCGGATGCCCAGCCAGCAGCGTGGGGAGGAGATACTGAGGCAAGGCAATTGAAGGCGAGGAGGGAGATGCAACACTGGACCTATTTTTGAAACATCAAAATACAACGCTTGCAACATACGTATGTAGACACATCAAACACGAGACTTGCATCTGCGGTACTTGCAAAAACACCTAAAAACACTTGAAACCATTGTAAAAATATACACATGTAGATAAAACACTTACAATATTTGTGTAAAACATATGTAACATTCAAATAACACATGGGTGCAACATACATCTCGAGAAATAGATGAAAGATTGAAAAATAAAACTTTGCAATATACGTGTACAACAAATTGCAATAGCCCGATCTAGTTTTGCAACATCCATATGAAGCACTTGCAACATTACACTGTAAAATAGGGAGCTTGATGCCGGTACGGATCTCTATGCCACGGAGTGGCACAGACGTCACTTATGCGGAGCTCAACTGCGGCACAGACCTCGGCAGCGCCCTATTGTAGACTTCGGTAGTCCCCGTCGGCAACCACACCTGGCAATCAACTCCCAAGGTAAACTGATCTAGCTAGGCATTAGCCTCTGGATTGGTTTGGGACGTGAGAATGGAGAGGGAAGGAGAACACACTAGGAGTGGTGCGAGCCGTTTGATGCTAGGAGATGGAGACGATGTCAGGTGCTGAGCTGCGGTGGCAGATTGTGATTCGCGGGTGGGAGGCGCAAGCAGGTTGGGGTCCATCTGCTAGGACGGATGCCCGGCCTCACCCACATACCCTTCTCTGTACTGTTTGTTGATCCCTGGGCTCAGCCACAGCAGCCATATCTGCTACCCAAATCCAAACAAGTAAATAAATGAAAGAGGTTATCTATACATTCGTCAAGCAATTTTTAGCTTCTTGTCACATGATCTTCTGCCGTATATTTTCGGATGTTCTGGTGTGTTCTAGGTGTATACATTAGTCAAGCAAACTTTCATATTGACCTTTGAATAAATATGAGAGCTCCGATTTGACTATCTTTACAAAGAAGATGTTTTGCCTCATGTAGCCTGCTCTAGTCCCATTACGAAACTTTCATTATTGTGTTAGTGATACACTTCACGTGCTTCTAGCGATGTTAATGGCAACATCGAATGATAGAAGTCTCGAATACAAATTTACGACGCACTAGAAGGCCCTATGTTTAGTAGAGAATCGATCTCTTATTTGTATGCTAAAGATTTACAGGGGCGCTGATGATATTTGTCTAGAGATCTAGGTACGTATGTTGAGGTACCAATCAGGGGCTCGCTATCCTTCCCCGCCATATACAGTCTAGGGGTAGCTGGTTTTACATGTGGGATTCTTAGCATGTTACAAAGATAAGATCAATTGTCTATCCATTCAAATATGGTGATACTGCTGGAGTGCTCAAATTTCTTGAAGAGCTATTCTTCTTAAACTAAAGTCTAAATCCTTATTTTTCGAGAGAATCAAAGATCTGTAAATTGATCCAAACAGTAGATCTCACAAAAAAATGATCCGAACATTATATATTTATATAATAATATAACTTAGCTTTGGAGAAAGAATCCAAGAAACAACCTCAAAAGATACTAGTGTGAGAAAAACAATTCTTCCCTTCCGGCCTTCCCTACTCATCTGATTCAATAAAGTGGGGTCGGGACTGAGGTCTAGTCTTCCATAGAAGGGTCAAGAACGTGCCCAGCAAACACAACTGCACCGGACGTCTCCTCCACGATGAAGAAGGCGAACGGGTGATCGGCGACGAAATCCACCGGCTTCGGCGGTGGTGAAGGGAAATCGAACAGCGAGCAACCCAAATCATCGCACTCCACGGTGACCGCTGCCGCCTCGCTCCCGGCCTCGTTCATCTCGATAACTGCCTTGTGGATGACTTGGCTGACAAACACGGCCGCTCTGGATCATGCTCAAGGAGCATGTTGGTCATGTTCGCCTCGTGAGGATTGAAGGGCAGAAGAAGCCCAAGATGTTTGAGGTCGCTGGCGACCAATCTCTCAAAGCTCAGTTTGAACTTGGGCAGCCGGAACTGGCCGACGGGGACATCATTCAGCGGCAGATGGTCGTCAAAGAACTCCGGGGAGGAAGATATCTTCTCTACCATGCTTTGCAGACCTACACGCTCGTCGGGGAGAAAGACGCACATGGAGAAATTGGGTAGGCGGCTGAGTTTCCAGTCCACCTTGTTGGAATCGTTCATCCTCCTCTTGTAGGGCAGCTTGAGCACCTTGAACCCGGCGTGGCAGGCGATGTACTGGTCAGACCAGCTGTGCAGGAAGGGCACATCCACGGAGCTCCCGTCCAGGTGGTGGAACTCGCGGTCTACGGTGTCTTCCTTGTCAAAGGGGTCAAGCCACTCTCCCTTGAAGTAGATGGCGTTGGCGACGACGTGCACGGTGTTAGGGTTCGTGCCCTCGGGGTGCAAGACCTTGGTGATGAGGTTTCTCGTGGACTCGGCCACCCAAGCGTTGATATGTTCTGTTGATTCTCTTGGCTTCACATTACACCAGAAAAATACAGAGATTTCAGATTTGATGTTAAGTGTTAACTACATTTACAAATCTCTATCAATCCAATTGCTTCCTCAAAAATTCTTTTTGGACCAAAAGAATTTTTGAGGAAGCAATTGGATTGATAGAGATATATAGATCGAACATCGAGCATAGGCACTATTTCATATAGTAGTACCTGGTTTTTGAAGTCGATGGCCCAAGAGTTGCCCTTGAACGTCCCGACGACGGCATCGACGTACGCGGGCTGGAGCGGCCACACCTTGTCAGTCCACGAGCCGCAGGCAAAAGAGATGGTCGGCCCGCCGATGCCGGACCGCTCGGCGAGGACGCCGTCCACCACCGTTTCCCTCACGAACGTGGCAAGCTCCTCCCGCGACGGCGCGCCGGCGACGCGGAGGATCTCGTCGAGGGTGTCGCCCGCGGCGGCCGTACGACATCAGCGCGAGTGCGACGTGGATGGACAGCGGCGAGAAGACGAGGTTGTTGCCCTCGGCCACGGTTTCCTCCGAGATGCGTTTAAGGAGGCCCGCGGCCAGCGCCGCCTGCCCGGCCTGGCATGTCCTCGTGGCTTCCATGCTCTTCGCCGCCGCTATGGCCTTCGCGATCTGCGGGTTCATGTTCGGGAAACTTTACTCGAGTTATTGTGTGGCTACGTTCACGTCAGGATTGATGCTGGGGAATTTATATGGGCAAAATGTGCGATGGAAAGGGAGATTGGTGAAGGCACGAGTTTTTGAGAGAACGTGGGAAAGAGTTGTGATGTTGCACGGCGTCCGCTACTGGATCCATGGCCACGCCTTTAAAAATAAAAGGCTGGTCTCAGTCCCTGTAAAATAAAATTGAGTAGGTCATGGCCGTGGCTAGTTAGGAGAACAATTTTTAGCAGACAGTGCTGTATTATGCCTAACGTAGGGATGGAAAATCCAATATGCGACGGTCACGCTCTAGTGTGCTGGCGTGACCCCATGCTCCCTCTACCTCTCCCATGTGACCCCGCTCTCGCTCTCTTCCGTGCGACACGTGCACTCGTCTGCGTCCCACCGGAGAGGAAGAAGATGGAGGAGGTTAGGGTTCTGGTGGGGTTAGCGTTTCCCCGGCATCCTTAGAAGGGGATTTGGAGTGTGGCCACAATAACACGGTGGTGGCAGTGAGTTGAGGGGCGGCAAGCGCGAGGCGGTTGGTGCGCCGCCGAGTGGGTGGACAGGGACAACCAGTTCGGTGCGCGCAGCGGGCCGTCGTGACGGAGCCATGGTGGCGACAAGGGGAATGTAGAAGAAAAAGGCCTGTGGGAGTGGTATGGTCTGCTGCAGTGGCGGCGGACATAAGGTGAGACCCCTACCGCAGTGAGGTGGGACGGTGGGCTGAGGAATAGGTGAGGTGCGAAGGATGGGAGGAGGGCGGGGTATATGGATAGGAGCGAGAGGTGGGCGCCGCAGGCCAGCGGCGAGGCAGCCACTAGCCAGAGGCCGTAGACGAGCAAGGTGGGGCAGAAGAAGACACAAAGTCAATGCCCGTCGGTTGCACATTATACACTGCCGGAAATGCCCTCATTGCGAGAGGGTTTGGTCTTCCTTTTGGCCCTCGGCAAAGAAATTTTTCAGCATACATTTTGAGGCACTAAATTAACTCAAATGAAAAAGTTTTCTACTATAAAGTTGTATAAATGTTTATGATCTACAAAGTTTTTATTGGTCATTTTTTTCATTTGGGAAATCGATAGTAATGTTGTTCACAAAATCTATATCTCTCTAATAAGTTTTATAAAACTACTAGAGAGAGATATAAAATTTATGAACAATGTTAGAACACATCGGATAAATAAGTGATCCAACACCCAAAATAAAGTTTATAGCTCTTAAAAAGTTATGAAATATTATAGCTAAAAACTTTTTCATTTGAGTTCATCTTTCCATGCTAAAACAACGTTTGAATTGCAAAATTTTCAAAATATGAATTTTTAAATAACAAAAAATAAAGTTTGTAGATCTGAAAAAATTATAAAACTTTGTAATTGACAACTTTTTTATTTGAGTTCATCTTGCCATGCTAAACCTACGTTTGAACTTCTCAAATTTGAATTCAAATTTTGTAAATAACCTCGGATAGAAAAACTTCCTAAACGAAAAGAGTAGATCTTAAAAAGTTATAAAACTTTGTAGTTGATAACTTTGTAGTTGATAACTTTGTAATTTGAATTTGTTTAGGGCCTCAAAAAAGCAATTCACACTCGGTTTTATATAATACATGTGGAACTAAAACTGCTTATAAACATATATGATGGTGTAGTGTAGTGGTTAAAGTAGAAATCACGCGACAAAGCGAATTGGCTTGTAGTTCAATGGTAGGACGGTCTAGTGGGACGCTACCCACTAGAGTTCAAATCCTGGTGGTCGCACCTTTTCCTGAGATTTTCCCAATGATTTATCGAAGTTATGCATTAAGTGGTAAGCGACGTTCTCGTCGACGACAAGGTGCCAGTGGTGACTTCGAGAATCTCCAGATATGCTGAGTGCTCAGTTCTTCGAAGGTTCTCATAGGGATAGGGTTTGCGTACGTGTGTTCATAGAGGTGAGTGTGTGTGCGTGTTGTGAGCATCTACGTTGTACTTGTGTAATTTAAAAAAAAAAAAGAAATCACGCGACAGAGAGGAAACGAGTTCGAATTCTTCTTAGAAAAAAGTGGTTAGGCCCGCTAGAGCGTGCCTCCTTCAATTAATTTTTTCTAATATTTTTGGATTTTCTTTTAATTTTTATCTTTGCCAAGGGTCGTGGCCCTCGATCCCCGATAAAGACCCTCTTCACCGTCACAAAATTTTTCGAGGACCGTCCTCAGCAAAGCCTTTGCCAAAGGTTAATGGGCCTTTGCCGAGAGCCTTAGACCCTCGGCAGATCAGCCAAGTCCAGTAGTTTTTTTAGAGACCATGCCATTACAGAATTTCTAATCATCTTCTAAAGATTTTTTGGGTTCTTATCTTCCACTTTTTAAGCCTACTTATAAATGGGCCTATGTGTGAGAGCCCACGTTGCGTATGCATGCGTCCGCTCCTTCAGACACACACAACCTCACACCCAGTCGCAAAAGCAAGCAAACCAGCCGCATACATGCGTCTGCATGTGTATTTTTTCTTTTTTTATGTTTCATTTTTTATATTTCATGTATTTACTATATTTTTTAATTTTTATTTTAATTTTTTTCTCAGTTCATTTTTCTCTTCAGTTTCTGTTGTCGTAAATTTTTTTATTAATATTTTTTTATGTTCTATCATGTTTTTAAAAATGATTTATCTTAATAAGAACAAATATTTATAAATAAAATTTTATGTAAATATATCTATATGAGATCTTGTTTTGAAGGATTTATTGTAACGAGTTCAATGGTATAATCAAAATTTAATTTGAATGTTTAGTTTGTTAGTTACAATATTTTTTAGTTCATGGAAAAGTGGAAGATAGCTAATAAGAAAATCTCCTAAAGATGTGTAGTCATTACGCGTATTTCAGCCAAGTCCAGTAGTGATAGGCATCCCTACAATAAACAAACGTGGGTTTTCTTTTAATTTTTATATTTGCCGAGGGTCGTGGCCCTCGATAAAGACCCTCTTTGCTGTCTCAAAATTTTCCGAGGGCCGTCCTCGGCAAAGCCTTTGCCAAAGGTTAATGGGCCTTTGCCGAGACCCTCAGACCTTGACACAATAAACAAACGTGTTCACCGCTTCATTAAAACCGTGAAAACACCTAGAACCTGACACAGATAGAACATGCATTGTACTCAAGGTTTAAATTACTGTCGAAGGCATTTAGCTGGCCTGGGTTGACATTACTTAGTGCCTGCATCAGCTTCTTTGGAAGCTCATTTCAGACGACATTGGTGGAAATGGAATGCAAGTGTGTGTTGTGTGATTCCTGAGAAGCAAAGTGGCGCCCTTAATATATGAGTCGTTTTTTTTTTGAGGAATCTGGAGGGGTTTACACCCCTACAGTTTTTTTATTAAAAGCAAAACCAAAAGTCTTACAAATAGGAAAGGTAAAGGAAGCTAGAAAAAGAACTACAACTACAGCTAACAGCCTGAGAGAAATTAAGAAACAAAGAAAGAGACAAAGAACAAAAGGCAGAGAACAGCTCTGCAAGCTAAGGAAGATTTGCAATCCATAAATCAATCATAGGAGAATAGGCCCTTTTTGCCCTAAGCAAAAGGTGTTTCATTTCTTCCTTGAAAAATCTCATACTCAAATGCAGGTTGGGGTTAATTCATCTGAAGATCAGATCATTTCTTGCTTTCCAGATAGCCCATGTCATTAGGATGATGACTTCCATAAAGAAGGGTCTTCTGATCTGGTCTTTGAAAGTCTCCATGATCGAAATGGGTTCAAAGTCTGGTCAATTTGGATGCCAATGTTCCCCCAACATTGCACCGCAAAGGGGCATTGAATAAACAGGTGGACCAGTGTTTCATCCATTGCCAATGTGCACAAAACACAACTGTAGCTTGGAAGCTCCATATGTTTCCTTCTTAGCAATTGTCTTGTGCTAATTCTGTCTCTTAAGATCAACCAGAAAAAGACTTTGTGTTTCATTTGACAAGAGGATGCCCATAACCATTTGAAAGCAGGGTGGACTGGCTGGTTATCCTTTAAATGTTTGTATGCTCTTTTCACGGAGAATTTGCAGTTGCCAGATATAAGTCCATTTGTCTGAGTGATTTCCCAAGTTTGCTGCCTCCAATCTGTCCTGAAGCAAAAGTAACTGATCATAAGCTTGCTGTGAAAGTGGCAGCTGAAACAAGTTATGTAACTGTTCCTGTTCAGCAACCTTGTTTAGGGAAATTGTCTTGTCTTTTGCAAAAGAGTGTAGCTCAGGGAACAAGTGTTCTAAGGTGTCTGCATCCCACAAATCCTCCCGAGTAAGCAAGAGACACCATTCCCAATATTGACCCTAGCCATGCCTTTAAATTTTGATAACAACTTCATAGAGTCCCTCCACCAAAAAGAGCCCTTTTCGATAACCTGGCAGTTTCCCATTGCTGTAATATTTCTCCCAAATAAGGGAGACCCATGGAATGTCTTCCTTGTTGAAGATCTTGTGTAGATGCTTGATTAGAAGGGCTTCATTTTGAGTTTGTATATCTAGAACCCCAAGTCCTCCTTCTTCCTTTGCACTACAAGCAATTTTCCAGGCAGCCTTGTGCCTCTGCCTTGCATTAATATCAGACCCTCTCCACAGACATAGTTTTCTGAACTTGTCAATCTTTTCAATGACATTTTTCTACAACAGGAATGTACTCATGCAAAATGTTGGTAGGGAGGTGAGAACTGAATTTGTGATTTCTAGCCTTCCAGCTTGATTTAAGAAAACTGAAGTTGCTGCAAGCCTTCTTTCACATTTGTTTACCAGAGGTGAGAAATCAATGGCCCTTGGCTTTGTCAAACTGAGAGGAAGACCAAGGTAGGTGAAAGGTAAACTGCCAACCTCACAACAAAAGGTGTTGGCTAGGTGGGTTATCTTTTCCTGTGAGGTGTTGATGGGCACCATCATTGACTTTTGGTAATTAACTCTCAGCCTAGTTGACTCCCCAAAAGTGTAAAGCAAGGCCTTTAGAGCAAGCAATTGTCTACTGCAGGCCTCCATGATCAAGATGGTGTCATCAGCATACTGAATGATAGGGAAATCATCAGTATAGGTCAGTGGAATTGGTGCCTTGAGGACACCCCTCTGACTAGCCTTGTTGATTATGTCCTGTAAAAGATCTGCAGCCAAGACAAACAACAAAGGTGACAGTGGATCCCCTTGTCTGACTCCTCTTCTGCAGTGGAAGACTTTCCCTGGTGAGCCATTTAGTAGGACAGAAGAAGTTCCACTTCCCAGAATGCATTTTATCCAATTAATCCATTTGTCATCAAATCCTTTTGCCTTTAAGATTTGTAAGATTGCTTGATGTCCCATAGAGATGATGAAGACAAACCATGAGTTGACTTGACAAGAGATCGGAGAGATGTCGTTTTCATATAACTATATTAACGTGATTTCATCATTTTCAACTAGCACAATCAAGAACTTAAGATTAATTAGCATATTCCAATGGTTGATCGATCAAGTAGAATAGTACCATTTATTTATAAAAAATTTCGTCACACTTAATGGCAAGTTTCGAGGAAAACATAGGCCTAAGCTGACAGTTGACCTAGATCAAAGTTTATTTATCATTAGCAAACATATACAACTGGACGTATAATTTATTGTAGGATGTTCACGGCGGTGATGATGTGCTAAATATTTCTGTTGGATTTAATTCTGCTTAGCCAAACCTTGAATCAAATAAATTTCAGAACACATAGATAATAATAAATGTTAGTGCAATGAAGGGCTTATCGTATTTTATGAATTTTTTTCATTCTAGGAATCAGAATCCTGCATACCAGCCAAACGGTCTCATAAAGCGATTCTAATCCATCGTGACAAATATGTTTTAAGAGAATCTGGATACAAAACGTTTTTACATGAATCTAGATCCCTACCAAATGCACACTTAAATAAGTGGGTATTAAAGGTATGTGTTCTGGCACTACTACAAATTTTCATATCACAGCCGGTTCGCAAACCTTATCACTGACGGAAAGTGAACCGACAGTAAACAACCGCCAGTGATGTGGAGGGTTCATCACAGCCGGATTTTTCACCCCAGCTGTGATGAGCACACAACACTGTCGGCGCGTAGACTGCACCGGCAGTGTTATTCGAGGACAACACTGGCGGCTCGTCTTAGGAGCCGACAGTGTTGTAAGCGCGAACACTACCGGCTCATTCCAGGAGCTGACAGTGTTGTCAGGGCGAACACTGCCGGCTGGTTCGTGGAGCCGACAGCGTTGTAATACACGACACTGCCGGCTCATAGAATTAGCCGGCCGTGTTGGCTCTGACAACACGAACGGCTTGTGCAACGAGCCGACGGTGTTGTTCGGAGCCGGCCTTTTGCCGGCTCGTTGCGGCCGGCAGTGATGGTGGTTTTTTTCAATTTTTTTTTTAAAATTTTAAATAAATTATATATTTTATCATTTTAGTTTTTATTTTATAATGCTTTATTGTTTAAAATATTGTACTTATAATTATAATTATATTAATTACAGTTATAATAATTATAATTATATTAATTACAATTATAATACGGCATCCAGATTCCTTCTAACATGTTCGTACAACCCTCAAAATGTAACTTCTAGTTCAATGAAATAAAAATTACATGAGACAATCAAATTGGTTTGCTAACTTTTCCTTGTACTTCCCTTCGGCTCGAGAAATTGAAAATAATCCATTCTTCGAAAGCACCATGTTGTTGATGAAGTCCGCCAACTCCGCTTGGAATGCGGCGACTTCGAAGTCTAACAAAGCATTTTGTGGTTTTGTTTCTTCATTGTCATTCCAAAACGCAAACATGGAATCGGTACAATAATAATTTATTTAAATTATTAAGACATAGAAAAGAGGATTATACTTACAAGATCATCGGCTCGTTCGCGGTGTAGCCGAGGAATCGAAACATGGCCCACATCACATAGAACCCGCATTGGGTGTTGCCCTTAGGCTCCTTCAAGTGCGCGATCTTCTTCATTATTTGAATCTTGAATGCTCTTTGCGTCGCGCCTCTATATCTTGTTCGAAGCCTGTGTAAAAATATTGAATAGAGGGAACATTAGAAAGACACATGTGTGATCAGATAATAATATGTTATTAGTATCACTTATTGAATAGTTGCACCGGTGGATCCAATTCCTTAATTGGAATCTTCTTTGAATCCCACACCTCGATCAGATTTGTTTCAAGATCGACGGTGATGAAAACCCAATGATCTCTGCAATCACATGATCTAAATTAACAAATAATCTTGACAGAAAAGAGAAGTATAAAAACAAAGGTGGAGAACTCATACGCGAAGTTGTAGGGCGAAATATCATGGTTTTCCCATTATTCACGAACTCTTCGAAAATTGGGGCCAAGAGATTTAGCACCTCATCCGGCTTAGTGTTGATAAGCCCTTGATTGACTCTATTTGGGGTCAATGAAGCCTAAGTGTTGCCATTGCTGCTTTATTGAAGCATAGCACCAAATTAACCTGCATAAAAACATTCAAAGTTGAAAAAAATTAACAGTTGGTGACTCGAAAGAGCATTACTTAGGATTTCATGCGTTTACGGTACTTACATAGTCCACAATGTCATGTGTTGTATGTCGAGGTTTTTTCC
The DNA here is from genome assembly GCA_018135685.1 of Themeda triandra. Taxonomy (NCBI): domain Eukaryota; kingdom Viridiplantae; phylum Streptophyta; class Magnoliopsida; order Poales; family Poaceae; genus Themeda; species Themeda triandra. The sequence continues at coordinate 21,689 of JAENPR010001914.1, forward strand.
CTGATATAGCTGAAAAAGAGCCTCGTACTCGATGTCCACCCTCTCTTCTTCTGCATAGTAGTAGACTAGCTTCGGAGAGATAATAGCCATAAATGCAAAATCCTTGTGCTCTAAACATACAACCATGTAATATTCGTGCAACTTAAGCATCGGCGTGGGAAGTTTTTGGTACTCTTCATCGGAGACCAAAAATGATCCGTATTCAAACTTACGCGCCAATGGTGCCGTCCCAACTGAATCCCAATACATCTCCTCGACTACTTCCCAGGTCATCTCCGGACATCCTCGACACAATTCATCTATCTTACTTATATGCTCTTTGATCTCTTCGTCGGCCTTTTTATTATTGTACTTGTTCTGGGTGTGCCTTTCATATTCGTTCCTCTTCAAAGCCTGAGGAAAATTAGCGATGATATTGAAAAAGGTACATACTGGACTTGGTTATTTTGGCTGTTCACAGTTCGTCCCTCGGGTTTGTAGTGCTACCACTGAACGGCCTTTTGTTTTGCCATTGATCGCCATGGGCAGCATTAGAAATCGATGCCGAAGACCTTTTCCTTGACTGCGAGGATGTTGTCGTTGCCTGTGTCTGAGGACGACGAGAAGCATGTCCTCTAGTCCCGGATGTAGAGCAATCGGAATTCGTTTTTCTCGCTCGGGTTCCTGAAGAGCGAACAATAATAGGAGGGGCGGTCTCCTGAGGAGGAGGAGGAGGAGGATTCTGCTGACAAGGTGGAGAAGGCGAAGGAGCAGGAGGAGGAGTCTACTGACGTAGAGGAGGAGGAGGAGGAGGGGGAGGAGTCTACTGACGTGGTGGAGTCTGCTGAGGCGGAGGAGGGGGAGGAGTCCACTGACGTGGTGGAGTCTGCTGAGGCGGATGAGGAGGAGGCGAAGGAGCAGGAGGCTACTGGCGCGGAGGAGAAGGAAGAGGATTTTGCTGACGCAGAGGAGACTCCTGATGAGGACGAGGAGAAGAAAACGGGGTTGATGGCAATTGAGGATGTCCGCTGCTCGGAGATGCTGAGTTGTGGGGCGAGGGTTCGCATTCGTCCTCTTCATCAGAGGACATCTCGTGCTCAAGCTTAATGAGGCGCTTGCTCCACGCCACAACAAATGCTATGTTCTTCTCAAGTTTTGGCATGTCCTCCGATGCAGGGTGGTCAATGGGTATCCTTCCGTACTTCTTCTTGAGTACCTTGTCAATGGTGACTTTGGCGTACCCCGGCGGAATTGGGGTGCCTTTAATGGTCCCATCTAACATGGGTAAGGCTTGGCCAAGCGCCACCTTGTCTTTCATCCATCGTTGCTTGATGTACAGCTTGACATTCACACGGTCAGTGATGCTATCGACCGGGTGAGGCACATCCACATCTGGTTCACCAATAGGGGTTGACCCACAACTGTTGCAACCCCGTACCTGCTGCAACCCCACAGGTGCTTGTGGTCCTTGAGATTGTTGGGATGCAATTTCTCATTCGACCTTCTCTTGAACTAGTTTATCTAGTTTGGAGTTCCATCTATCTTCCACCTCCTTAAGCATCTTGAGCGTCTCCTCCTCTTTTGCCTTCTTACTCCTTTTGCGGCTCTGATAAGTTTCCGCATCATCCGGGAAACCTAGCAACCAATTAACAACCCCGGCTCCTCTGGTGTGGCCACCGTGCTCCTTGTTCCCGATTGCTTGGGTGAGCACGTTGTTCTCCCTGTCAGAAGTGCGAGACCCTTGAATCACCTCCTCGGTTATCTCAGAGATCCTCGAGATGAGGGCACTCATGTCCGGATCATCTACGCCTTCACTCTTTGGATGATTTAAGATGCTAAAGCTCCCATCATTACCATGACAACACATCCTCGCGATACAGAACATTATAGATCTGGCCTGCCAATGGGCGGTCACAACCTCAACGCCAACTTCAATAAGCTCTGACTACTTCTCAAGTTCTTTTTGAAAAACATCTATAAGCTTGGCATATCTACGAGAGCTGCAATGATGATGAAGTTTGTTTTTCGTCGAGTTCTCCTTATTCTGCGTGCTAAGGGTTTGGAACTCCTCGGAATCGCAGTGAGTCATGAACTCCTCCCAGTAGGGCCCCTGATAGGCCAACTTTGACTTACTACCAAAATCTGGTTCTTCACCACAAACGATATACTTCCTGTAACACTCACCCCTGAAAGTCTTGAAGCATGATGCCATTACTTCATAGGCTCTTTTCTGGGCTAAGGGTTTGTCATACTGATCTTCCTCTGGGAATGTGAAAAACTTTGGGAGCTCCTCATCCCATATGTGGAACTTGATATTTTCGGGAACCACGGACGGGTCTGTATCTTTCCCCTGCCAGTTATAGTAATTCAAGGGGACAAATTGCCTTACAAGGTTGCCGATGACCCTGAGTACATCTTCACAGATTTCTCTGGTGCAGAAGGGATACCACGTCCATCGAATGCGGTGATCGGCAACTTGCCTTTAGGAAGTGGTGTCGGCCCTCGCTTGGTTCTGACTCTAGTATTACCACTGCTTGCCTGTGGCTCACCGGTATGCGGTGGGTCGGTGACCACCGAAGGAACCTGCTGGAGAGAACGAGTAAGTTAATACCCTGTCAATGCAGTAGTGGGTGTGCCTACGTCATGAAATGACACCTAAGTTACCTGGTTAGCCTGCCCTTCTTGCTCATCATGCAGGTTCAAATAAGTGCTCGGGCTCTCTTCTCCCTGCCCGTGAGTAGCGGCCTCGTTGTCACCGACAACATTAGCTACTTCATGCTCCATCTCGACTCTACGGCTACGAGGAATCTGGTGATGAACCATGGATGTGAATTGACCGTGGTCAGTCAGTGTTGTGGATCATATGACGAACCATGACACTAATTATCAATTTAGCGCTAAACTAATAACAAGACAATCCACAATTACAAGCTTGTTTATATATTTGACCTACAAAATGATGTACATATTTGACCTACAAATAGGATATATCTTTGACCTACAAGTGCCTGCAAATCAGGTCCACACTAGCTTGCTGACCAAATTTCAGTCCATTTGGACTTATGGTTAAAGCTACACAAAATCCACAAGCTAGCAACATTAAACCCACATTAAATAGGCCTAAATTACTTTGGACTATGAAACATGTCCAATAACAGATTTGAGCCGCCAATTATGGCTAACTATCAAGCATAGAAACATCGCACAAAATTTATCAAGCTCAAATCCTAAGTAGAATTAAGATGGTGAATTTATTTGCTTATACTAGCACCCTCTAAAGCATCTCCAAAATCTTACAACATGAACAGGTTCTGAGCATCAACAGGTTCACAAGTTAACAAGGTCGAATTGACCAAAGTTCAGAGATCATTGCAGCAACAGAAGCCTATAGAGGCATTCTGTCGAACAGGTAGGGGGCAAGAAGAGAGGAGCAAACCGCGTGAACAGATGGTGACCGCTTCCGCGCGCTCCTAGATGCCTGTGAGGGTGGACAATGCTCCGGAGATTGTTGCACGCGGGGCAGTGTCGCGCGAGCTCTGGTGTGGCGGCGGCGGCGCCGGTGGTGCCGCTGGCTGCCGGTGGTGCCACTGGCACCAGTGCTGAACGGGGCCGCGGGTCGCGTGGCCGTCAGCGGAGGAGCGGGGCGGCAGAAGGCAACATCGGTGACGGAGGAGGGCGTCGTCGGGGCGGCGGACGGCGTCGTAGGAGGTGGCGGACGGCGTCGTTGGGGGCGGCGGATGGCGTCGAGGCTGCTTTGCAGAATAGGGAAAGGGCACGTGGTTCAAAAGACTTGTGAAATTTTCAGAAGCGCGCGCACCCGCTTATATACCCAGGACGTATCACTGCCGGTTCCTAAAAAGCACCGGCAGTGATAAGTATATCACTGCCGGCTCCAACGAAGAACCGGCAGTGATAAGTACATCACTGCCGGGGCTAAAGACGCCCCGAAAGTGATTACTTGTGGCGTCCACCGGTTAATTAGAATAATTTCCTGTTTCGTACGAACAGGCATCTTTACCGCAGCGGTTAAGGCCACATCCTCTGACCTATGAGGCCCGCGCTCGAGTCCTAATCTCTGCAAATTTTTTCGGGTTTTTAATTATTTTACAAATTTCAAAGACAAACAGTTAAACATATGGAGTAGTGAATAAAGCAGTTATCCTCTCTGAGCGCAGTGGTTAAGGCATAAATGTTAGATCTGCTGGACCCACATTCGAGTCGCGGTGGTGTCAAAAAATTTTAAAAATTTTGTTTTCAAAATAACATCACTTGTCGGTGTCAAATATGGCACCGTAGGTGATGATTATTTATTGAAAAAACTAGATATATTAGTAATAAATAGAAAACTGTATATTTCCATGTCAAATTGGCTTCAAATTTTTTCTAAGCACATAAACGGTAAACTAAGTCCCCACATATGATCTTATTTTTTTTTCTAGAGATTTGACATGGTTTGACCATGTTTGACTTGGTCAAATCTTGGATTTTTGTGATAATCCACTTTGACCCAGCCCTAGATGGCCTCAAATGCAAAAGTGATGAACACAAGGTTTGTCACACTCATCATGATCAACATTTGGTGTAATGGTCAACTCTTCATTTGACAGAGCTTGTACCACTAAAACTTTAAATTTTTGAATTTTGGCACCTCGTATCCAGTTTTTGAAACCCTAGATGGTCTCAAACTGAAGTGTCATGAATACCAACTTTGGTCCACTCATCATGACCTACATTTCATACAAAGGCCATTTTTGCATCTAACAAAGTGTTATGAAAGTGTAGATCCAAATGCACAAGTGCCACATACACTTCCATAAAGTCCATGTGAGATTCAAGAATTTGTGACCGTTGTTGGGTAGCACTGTCTCAAATGCAAAAGTGGCCTATCTATCAAATGTGTATCTTGATGAGTTATATCACCCTTGTATTCGATGTTTTCCATCGAGGTCGTTTGGTGTCTTAATTTGACCATGTTTGACTTGGTCAAATCTTGGATTTTGTGATAACCCACTTTGACCCTGCCCTAGATGGCCTCAAATGAAAAGTGATGAACACAAAGTTCGTCACACTCATCATGATAAACATTTGCTGTAATGGTCAACTCTTCATTTGTGAGCTTGTACCACTAAAACTTTGAATTTTTGAATTTTGGCACCTCGTATCCGAGTTTTCGGGTTTTTAATTATTTTACAAATTTCATACAAAGACCAAATCCACTTTGACATGAACTATTCATGTTCAACTTTGTAAAATATTTATTTAGAGAGAGTACATGGATAGAATACAAAATAAATAAAAATTATAAAATTTCATGTACAATAACGACATATTTTTCTTCGCCGTCAATGTTATCATCCATGTGTATCAACACATTATAAATTGACCACCTGCTTTCGTCCTCGGTTGTGGCCTACTTGCCATGTCTAGCGGAGCGGCAAGGGTCGGATGTATCTCGAACCGCACCGGCAGGTACTCCTCGATGGGGCAGTCGTACCGCAATCCAGAGAAATGCGCGACCAACTCGTGCATAAACTTTTGGCGTCGCCTTAGAGTACTAACACCACCCCAGGAGAAAATTGCACAAAGCACACCGGCGAGGTCCGTCAATCTCATAGCACCTCAAATGAACGCATGCCACTGCAGAGGTACACTTCAAGGAATGAATGTAGTGTCTACAACGCACACGATTCACAGAGACCCAGAGAATCCAGCTCGTATGACGGCTCTGTCAATCTCACCGGGCACCTCAACATGCGGCTCAGCTCATCTTCAGTAGCATTCTTCTAGCACCACTTGTGTGCACTATTTTGGTGGACTACTATAACGCATGACGATATCTGTATGTGGAGGGCTTTCTCCCAAAGGGAACCCATGTATTTGGAAAACTAGCAAACAACTAGAGAAAGAGGGAGGAAAAGGATCACAAACTCAGATAGAGGATCCAAGCACAATGGCCATTTTATAGCCCCCGTGTTGTCGTGGTAGGTGGGAGCAATGCTCTTGCTGTATTGACCAGAGGGGGCAGAGATATATTTTTTCAAAAAACAATCTCTACTTTATATCACTGCCGGCGCCTGGATGGAGCCGGCAGCGATGGGCTAATGGCATTTTTTAAAAGGCGCGCCCAGTCCATCACCGCCGGCGCCTTCCACAAGCCGGCAGTGATAGATCCAATGACATTTTTTAAAAGGCACGCCCAGGCCATCACTGCCGGTTTGTGGAAGGAGCCAGCAGTGATCAATACAATGGCATTTTTTTAAAAGGAGAGCCCACTGCGGCCACAGGCTCACATCACTTCTGGCCTGCCGCAGTGGACTGAAGGACAGTACCCGCCAACATTGGATTTGAACCCGACAAGCATGTTTTTTTAAAATTGAAAATAAAAAATGGGAGCAAAATAACATAAAGATTTGTAAGAAAAAACAGAAACCAAATAAAGGATTTATTTTGCCGAGATAAGGCCGTGGGCTCGGAACTGTGACCACGATCGAGTGCGACGGTTTTTTTTTAATTTTATATATATATATCACGCCGGCTATTGTTAAAGCCGGCAGTGATGTATATCTTAAAAGCATGGCACTATTGCCAGCTACCACGCCACCACCACGCCTATAAATATATGGCACACATCCAGGGCATATGCCAGCGTTCTTGTGTTCATTTTTTCCTCTCTCCATCTTGGCTAGTTCTCTAGGCTAGTTTGCTAGTTTTTGTGAAGATGGCCTCTGCGTGGAGAAAGCCCTTCACATATTAATATTGTTACGCGTTGTACTCCACCACAATGGTGCACACAATAGGTGCTAGAAGAATTCTACTGATATAGCAATGCCGGGTGTTGGAGTTTCCGGCGAGGCTCTTGAGAAGTGCTTGCGCATATGTGCTTGCATTCGACACCCGCGCGGTATTGTCTCTTCAATCCGGATGGGGCCATACAATTATGTATCCCCACCGAAAGCCTCGAACCAAGAGCAAGAAGGGAAGGATTGCGGCGTTCCATGATTGCCTTCGACAAGCATTGCTCTAACCACCTCGCTTTATCTATGCTAGCAAGGATGCAAGAAGAAACTACTGAGGTGGTTAAATTATAATGTGTTGATACTCATGGATGGTAGTTTTGATCGTATGAAAATAGGTCTTTGTTATCATATATGTAATTTTGTTGTAAGGTTTTTGTTAGCGTATATGTAATTTTTTTATTTGTTTTATCTTGTACTCTTGTGCTCTATCTAAATAAATATATTGTTGTCGTTAACAAAACATATATGTACTCAAGCATAGAATTTACTATATAAATGTATAAAAAAATAAAAAAAGTAGATATAACCATAATTCATTATATTTTATAATAATATTAAGATAAGTAGATATTACATATCTTGATCTAAAAACTAGTAGAAATTACATATATAATATAATTCTAAATTATATCTATATCTCTTATTGTTGGAACACAGTTCCAGCAGGTTTAGTATTCAATCGTAATTACAATTACAATGCTAGAGTGTGAAGAACAGAAACTCTTCCACTCCAGCCGATCCCGACTTACAACAGGGACTGGGGGCTCCTTTTATAGCCGATCCCGGCTCCCCAATATGAAAAGACATTACAACCCCAAAGGGGAGACGGGGAAACCCTAATTTTAAGACTCTCGCAAGTGGGGTCGACGGGGGCAAGATCGTCCGCCGTTGCGGCGATGGGCCTCTTTGGACCCTTCCGGGCCTCCTAGGCGTGTGATGTCCTCCTCGCTCCTGGGCCGCTGGCGGGCCGCCTCTTGGGCCACCGGATGTCTCCGCTCTGGGATCGGAGGCTTGCGCCTCCGTCCGGTGCCTCCGCCGGTGGCCAGAGGCCAAGGGACTCCGCCTCCGGCTCGCTACCTCCGCTCGGAGGCCCGAGGTCAGGATGCCGGCCTGTTGTCTCCGGATGGTGACCGGAGACCATCTCAGGCGCAGGCCGGCGTGGTCTCCGCCGGTGGCCAGAGGCCAAGGGTCTCCGCCTCCGGCTCGCTGCCTCCGCTCGGAGGCCCGAGGTCAGGATGCCGGCCTGTTGTCTCCGGATGGCGACCGGAGACCTTCTCAGGCGCAGGCCGGCATGGTCTCCGCCGGCGGTCCCAATACCTCCGATCCAAACCTGCGTAATCAAGCAAAGACAACCGTAGTAAACAAGATAAATGGGGGTCAATTGACCGTAGGCTCATGCCATGTCTCCGCTGCTGAGATGCCTTTTCCCAACACTTATATAGACAAACCCCACTAGTGAATTCTCTTGACATGCAAACTATCCACGTCAATGTGTCAAACCATTCAACAAAATTAATTTAAGATACTTCCATTCATATAACTATAAATATATAGTCTAATTTCTATTTTAATTCTCCTAGTTATATACACATCACTGGATTTTCCCCTGGCCAGTGGTTTAAATAGGTCTTTTAAAATACACATCACTGCCGGCTTTTAATAAGAGCCGGCAGCCTAGACTCGAGCGCGGGTCGCAGGTTCCAGAGCATGCGGCCTTAACCGCTGGGATAAAGAGGGGAGATCGGAAGAGTGGAGCAGTATATTTTACTTAACCGCACATCGTCGTTTGCATCATCACTACCGGATCGTAACAAGAACCGGCAGTGATAAGTTGGCGGGGACGAATGGTCAAGTGCCCGCTTCGTCTTCATTGCCGCGCATGGGGAACCGAGAGGCCGTCTTGATGGCGGTGTGAACTGATAGGCCACCGGCGACGGTGGCCTTTGAGTCCCCCGCCGGTGGCCTTTATAAAGCGGCCTCCTCGGCTGCATTCTCCGCCTCCCACCTTCCTCTCCTTCAATATATCCTCTCTTCTCCTCGGCTTGGCTGCATTCATGGAGTCCGGCGGTGGCATCGGTGATGGCCGCGGCGGTGGAGACGGAGCGGGACGCTGGGGACGGTGTTGGATGCACCCCAACTACACGTCGACGTCGTCCGCCGCCCGCCAAGTCTGCGTGCCGGGGAACTAAGTCCTCACCCTTCGCGCGCAGCTTGCCCAAGAGCGGAGCTGGCGCAGGACGGCCGAGGTGGCACTGCAGGTGGAGCGCGCGGCCCGCGCGGCAGCCGAGGAGGAGGCCGCCATCCTCCGCGATGCGCTGGCGGCCGAGCAGACGGCCCGCGCGGCTGCCGAGGCGGAGGAGGCGGTTGCTCGCAGCCAGCTCGAGGCGGCGGGCCCCAGTTAAGCGGCGGCGGCGAGGGCGGCGGCGGCGAGCGGACGTCGAACGCCACTGCCATTTTTTATTAGTTTTTATTTTTATAAGAAATTTTAATTATGTAATGAAAATCTTATCATATTATATATATAATGAATTTTTATTCCTATGAGTTTCATTTTATTTATTTTATTATTATTTTGTTGCCCTCTGTTCTTGGGGAGGAGGAAGGAGAGGCAGGCAGGGTGCTCTGTCAGGCGGCCACTGCCGGCTCTCGCCAGACACCGGCGGCGATGAGTTCCCATCCCTGCCGGCGCCTGGCTAGAGCCGGCGGTGATAGTTGCCGTCACTATATCAATGCCGGCTCTAGACACGCGCCGGCAGTAATGTCACTCATCACTGCAGGTGCCGTCGCTGCCTGACGCGAGTCAGGCTCCGTCGAGCTTGGCACCGGTTGTGATGAGTCATCACTGCCGGTTTCGCCATTTCCGGCGGTGATTAGGTGGGCAGTGTTGTGCGAATCTGTAGTAGTGTGGGTTTAGAAAATATGGAAGGCGAGTCCTATGTCGACACAGATCTCATGATGTGAACAGGTGCATGACCACCCACCCATTCCGTTGGCCACACCATGCCATGAGGTGTATGTGAATCAAAGTGGTTGCTCACAAAGTCAACAAGCAAGATGTGGAAGTGAACCAAAGGCAATTTGGGGCCTAAGAAAATAATCTCAACCATGAGGAGTTACAAAAAAAAATTCATGCATATAGTAAGTAATAATCATGGAACCAAATTCCCCCGACAATGCTTAGGTAGATTTAAATCCATGCAATTTTCAATTAGCAACTAGTTGCTTTGTTTCTCGTCTAGGTAGTTCATAAAATAGGTTGGTTGTGCTTCTCTAGAGATCTCTAACTCATGGGCAATTTATTTGAGTTGGAACAAAAAACAAGTTCTTTATTTAATAACTTCTATGTGCCAAAGTCCAAATCATAGGCATCATCCTCCAAGTATTCACGCCTTAAAGTGTTTTTTTTATCTTATAGTCAAGTGCATGTCTTCTACAAGTGATTCACTACTTGTATGCAGACATTTACGTGAGGCATCCTGTGGTTTGTGATTTTGAGACTATTAAGTTTGGAATTAGTATTGTGTGTAATCTCATTGTAACAACAATCAAGCCCTCAAAGATATGCAAGGATTCAAAGAAAAACTACCTTTAATTGGTGTCAATTTGTTTTGGTGCTGACATTTCTTTACATTGTGCTATCTTGATCCATTATATAGATTAAACTCCCATATGCCTTGCTTTCCGCTATATGTATTCATACACTTAGTGGCACCTAGTCTATGTAATGTCACTAAAGTATTGTGATCGAATTCCATTAACATCCAGCAGACCGTTTTAATTAATTTGACCCTCGTTCGTGTTACTGTCTTCATAGTAAAAGCTATGTACTAGAGAAAGATTAAAGGACTTACAATTTGGAATCAAAGAGTAATTTTATGTTGTCCAAAGTCAAACCATGCTTAGATTTTTTTAAAAATATATATAATAGTTACGATATTACATGAATTTCATAGACATATTATGAAACGTATTGTCATAATTTATCTTTTCAATTTATGTAGATGCTATGCGTGCTCTCCTCCATTATACCAAAACAACTTTTGTCAGTGGTAAGGACTTTTTCCACGAAAACTTCATAAAAAAAAGTTCCACTAGAAATAGAAATATCGGCCTAAGGCTAGGAAGCACCCGTGGAGACACATGTCTACTCGTGGATAACCAAAGGATACTGCTAATCATACAATGACTCGAAACGCCGCCGCCGCCGCCGCTAATCAGCACGAGGAGGAGCTCCCCTCATCTCGCCGCCGCTAATCAGCACGAGGAGGAGCTCCCCTCATACCATGTAGCAGTGGTGGCCGGCCTCGCAGCGGAGCTGGACCCGATGGCCACCCAGTAACGCGCTCTCCATCCTGAGCGCCGTGCAGGTCGGGTGTAGCTTGGCGAAGCAGTGGTAGACGAGGCCCGGCGCCCAGAACCCGCAGGCATCACAGAACGTCCGATCGACGGGTGGCGGCGCGTCGAGGAGGAACTCGAACTCGAGGTTATCACCGAAGAGAGGGTGCTTCAGCGTGGGCTCTCCCAGGGCGCAGACCACATGGAGGTCGAAGTCGCGGTCGGAACACCTGTACCGCCGCCCCTCGCGCTGTTGGGCTCCTTGCAGCCGTCACACCGGAATGGCGCGCCGTCTGTGGTCACCAGCTTCAGCACGTGCACTGGGTGCATGTCGCTGGTGATCTCAGATGGAGGCTCCTCGAACCAGAACGAAAAATCCGCCAGTACAAGCGACCGCTGAGTCTAGTTTATAAGTCTTGCATGTCGCAGATGAAAGGCTTATTTTTTTTGAAGTTTTACACATCAATAGTACCAAACTAGATGTGCATTGTCCCAAAATTTAAGATTTAAACAACTTTTATAAAAATTCATATAAAAAACAAATTTCAGCTACTAGAGGACAAAATTCAGGATGGGTGAAATTTGTTTTTTTCATATGAAGTTTTACCAAAATTGTTTGAATCTTAAATTTTAGATCAATTCCCATCTAGTTTGGTACTATTGGTGTGTAAAGTTTCAAAGAAATTTAAAACTTTTAAATACGAATATCATAGACTCTGGGGTCGCTTATACTAGCGTGGATGCTTTTTCACCTCTTTGAACTCGACCATCCTCATGATTATCGGCTAGCTTTTGCTTGCTTGGTTTTGTTTGATCGATCTACGCCTGCCATGCTCAATTGTATCCTGCAGTTCTCTCAATTTCTATACAATAGGGCTTTTGATTTGCATGTGCAGATCGAGCTGCTGCAGAAGGTACGCATTTATGTTCATAGTTGACATAGTTGTAGGGTTTCGTACATGTATTCTTAGAGGTGAGTATATGTACGTGTGTGGACGTCTGCATTTGTATTGTGTAATTAAAAAACAATTACAAGACGTTGATTAATTAATGGCGCGAAAGAGACTGCTTCGCTTGCAACGGCACATAGCGACAATGTAAGAAGACACAGGGAAACTTCCTTCCCTGACGCCAATGAAAATTTCAAAGCAGACATTTGGCAACAGAAGGAGCTACGACTTGGTCCCACACGTTAGAAAGCAAGCGGGTGAGACTGGTATGTGTGGGAATGTGAGGCAAAAATTATTAGCAGCTGCAATCTTATAGACGTACTATATATTATAGAAAAAAACAAAGGTGACAGTTTAATAATACTCTCTTAATTTCGAAATGTAATGTAAGTCGAACTTTCTAGATATAGTTCTTATATGTAACTTTTTTTGTGAAATAGTTCTTATACGTATCTAGACATTTCATATATCTAGATTTATAATAGAAAAGTACGTATGTACCTTGAAAGCCCAAAGAAACATGTAATTTAACTAAAATCAAGGGAATAGATTGTCGAGACCAAATTATTGAGTTATAACAAATCTGTGCACTGCACAGCTGCATAGCCGCGTTTTGTTTCCACACAGCCCATAATTAAGTTGTATTCTCTTAAGTTTTCTAAAATATGTCACTTTGTACAAGAAGGTTTGGGTCAAACACTGGTAAAATAAATCATTAATGACTTATAAATTATTGGGTTTGAAAATGTAATAACCATATGAATAGATTTGTCTTAAAAAATACTTTAAAAAAGTATACATATATTACTTTTTAATAAATATTTTTTAAAACAAATTGTATTTATTTGTAGACTATCGTTGTCTAAAATGGCATCTTTGAAGATACTGGAGGGAGTAAATGCCTTGAAAAGCCTCTTTTAAGTGCACTTCATCATCACCTTTTTTGCTAAATACACTCAAAGTGCAACATTACAAAGCAACAAACTTTACCAGTATCACTTTGCGAATATAGGAAATGAGCTCACCTGACATACAATGGTCATATCTCAGTGTCGTTATGCCTCACTAGGATGCCAACACTTTGGGTAGGCGATGGTGGCAGATACAAATGACATGTAGGAAGAGAAGAGATGGATGTGACATATATAGGGTACTGGGTACCACATAGCAGCGGCACACTTTAAGTCATAGTGACTAGTGAGCTTGACATGTCAAATATGTAGGGGCAACCAAAGTTTAAGACCAGGAATCACGAGTTAGAGAATCGGATACCTGTCTGCCAGCCTTAAGGAAATGCTTCGTGAATTTCACTCAAAACAGTATCGTGCAAAACCCTCATATAGAAAAAAAAAAAAAAACACTGTCGAGCACTAGAGCCCTGGGAATGCCGGTGTGAGAAAAAAAAAATGGTTGAGTGAACGGAGCTTTAAGTCAGAGGCTATCGCAGTTGGCTGGCTGGAACGACAGAACCGACTTCTCGAGGTCATGCAGAACATGAAAGTTCATCTGCATGACGTTGCCGATAATAGACAGGCTGGTAGACCTCTGCACGATCCAGCACACCACGCCGTCGTCGTAGTCAAATTAAGAAGTAGTTCGCCACCGGCAAGAACATGTCAGCGCCGCCATCGAAGTGCAGCACCATCGACGGGACGGCCTCCTCCATGACGACGCTGCCGTCGCCAGGTTTCTCGTAGCAGGCCTCGAACCCCACCCTGTCTGCCGCCCGCGTAAGATTCTTCACCTGCGCCAGCACCTCCGCCTTGGCCTGCGTGTAGGCCGGCTCCGCGAGGAACGTCAATGTCGTGCCGGAATCGAACACGACGCCGTTGTCACCAGGAGTCGCTGCCGAGCCGATGGAGATGTTATGCAGGTTCACCGCGTAGAAGATGCCGGACGGGAGGAACGGAGTGGACTGCACGCCGGAACCCGTCAGGTTGGCCACTGAGCCGAACAGGAGAGGGCTGGCCTTGGAGGCGTTGCTGTTGAGGCAGTACGAGAAGGTGCCGGCGTTAAGCTGCGAGACGAGCGACAGCGGACCGCGGCCGAGCCCGACGAGGCCGGAGCTGGTGCCGAAGTTGCCCTCGGACATGTTGGTGCAGCCAAATCCGACGCTCTGCACCGCGTCGCCGCCGCCACCTAGGGTGAAGGTCTCGCTCCCTAGGAACCCCTGCGTGTAGTGGTGAAGGTCACTCGCATCGCCAAAGGCTGACCGGTAGTCACACTCGGCGCCGCCGTCGCTGCAGTTTGCTCCGTTAAACTCGGACAGCACGGCGTCACAGAGTGGGTGGGAGCACGGGAGCTTGGAGAAAGTGGACGACGTGTTGGGGTAGTAGGAAGGGCCCTGCGGCGTGCAGGACGCGCACTCGCCGCACTTGACCCAGACGAGGTTGCTGCCGGTGTCGGCGAGGGCTGTGAGCTTTTGCGGCGGCGTGCCGATGGAGAGCTCCATGTCGTAGCCGCCGCCGCCACCCTCCATCCTCACGGGTGTCTCTGCGTTCCCTTGGCTCGAGGTCTTGGCAAGCCGGGAGGCGAGCAGCGATAGCCGCTGGTGAGAATGCCGAGCGGCCTGTTTGATGCTGGCGGTGGTGTCGGTACGGCGGATCATGGTGGCACGAAAGCCCTGGCGCTCGGCATAGGCCGGTGGAGCGAGAAGGAAGGAGAACATGAATGCGAGTAGAGTCATCTTGGCAGTCATTTTGTTTTCGACAGAACGTCCTTTTGCTTCTAGCATGGAAGATGTGTGTGATGAGTTGTCTCTGGTGGGAGAATATGTAGACGGAGATTCAAAAAAAAAAAAAAAAAAGAAGAATATGTAGACGGGCTAAGTGGCACCTCGCTCGTCCAACAATCCAAAACAAAACCGTTTGCAGCAAAATAGCATTCAAAAAATACTGAAAAAGTTTCTCTTGGAATAATACCCTGGTTATAAAGTTCTAATTAAAGGATAAATTTTCTCGTGTCAAACAAAATAGGTTCTGTTTGGTTTAGTTCCACATCGATAATTGATGTTGGAAGAGCACAACGTATAAGGCGGGGGCAATCCTCACCTATCAAGTTAGTCTTTTAGGTTAAGTTAGAACTAAAGCTCTGGTGGACCTGGGCCTGAAGGGTTGACTTATCCCAATGTTTTATTCAATCTTTTTCCATGCGGTAGTACATACTACAATCCGCGTTTCTGATAGAAATATTCCGCTACGCACTCTAATAGGTTCCACTCTTCCATATTCTAGACGATATATAGATGGTGACTTATCCCAATGTTTTATTCAATCTTTTTTCCATGCGGTAGTACATACTACAATCTGCGTTTCTGATAGAAAAAAGTTGTAGCCTTTGCAACAAGTGCAGAAAATCTTGTAAAAGCAGATTATTTTGTAGTATTCTCATCCTTCTATTTCAAAATATAAAACATATTTCATTTGATACAGGTCCAATTACACACATATATTTGTGTCACAAAATATGTGTCACATAGAATTAAAATTCATGACTAAAAAAATAGCATAATATTATCTCCCTTTGGAAGGTCAAATACATAATCATGTTAGAAGTACAACATACAGAATACAAATGGATGGGTTGGGTCCCCTATTGTGTAGGACTAGGACAATTATGTTAATCTAGCCATACGAAAGGCAACAGATGAATGATGCCGATGCATACGTTGAATTACCTGGATGCCGAATGTAATACAATAATACGAAATATTGTAATCTCCGCGCGAAATTTTGGCGCCGCCACATGGAATTCATGTAATAATTGAGCACCCACCGCCCTGTTTGGCAGATTGTACGATTTCATATTACATTAAATTATTACAAACAGTATAATATCCAAATGGGAAATAAACAAAAATAACTTCATGCAGCAAGGGGCGCTAACTGGAAGTGAGGGAATCAGTTGCCCTCTCGGTACGTCTGCTAACGGGGTGGGGAGAAATGGGTTTTCAAGGGCGGGTTTTGCTATGGAGTGTGTGTGTGGATGGGTGGAAACGGGTTCGCTTGGCTTGCAAGGCCGGTGGGACGGGTTAGGTATCAAGCGAAGACGGGTTGGGCGGGGTAGGGGAATGATAACCGGTTGCGTAGCCTTTCGTGTGCGCCGGGGAGTAGTCCATGACTGGTTCACGTCGCACCCCACGACGGCAACATCTGGCTCCGCCATGACGGCGCGACGCACAGGCACTTCAACGACCTCAACCATCTCTGCCTCCGCCATGACGACCTCAGTCAGACGCCCGCGTAAGATTCACATGGTACCAGAGTAACATCCCTCGAACGCGATCCAGGCCTGGAACAACCACTACGCACGGCGCTCTGACGGCGTCAGACCGGTCGGGGACAGTAGTCGTGGCGTCGTTGTCCACGAGTAGGTTGGCTCTGCTTCTGATTTGCCAAGAATTCTTCCCCCTATAACTCCGCACTTCTGGTTCAAATTCGCCAAGGAGGTGCCTCGAAATCCAGCAGCTACCATCAAGAAACATATGCAGGCAAGCCACGCACTCGCTTACTCCTCGTCCTCGGACGATGTAGGATAGAGCCACCGCCGGCGACTACATTGCCAATCCGCTAAGCTCAACGCTGAGGCTCGGCCTCGGCATGCTTAGTGTCGCCGCACCAACTAAAGTGGCGGGGAGGAGGACGACTGCTGGACAAGTTCTGCGGCGACCTGGGGTTCACGGCACACGCGGCGCGGCTATCGAGCTTCAGCGCACAGCGATTTGTCAGCGTCACACGACCTATTAAGGCTGCCCCCGCCAGCTGGGGCGGCGAGTTCGCTGGCTCCGCAAGCAAACCCGCAAGAGTGGGGCGGTTTAGGACGAGTTCACTCATGATTTTTTTGGGTAGGGTGGGTTGGCATCCATTGTTCTCTTAGGACGGGTCGGATCGGGTGTGGGGCAATGAACCCCTATACCCTCATGGCTAGGCATGGGGCTGCTCGGACTACGTGGCCCAGACCACAAGACCAACCCCGTGGGCGGCAACCAGACGGATCGGCAGGCCTCACTGGTGCTCGAAGGCTATTTGACATGTAAGGAAATCTAGTGAGTTAGGATACGAAGCATTGTAACCGATCATGATAGATCTCCAGGTCTGTAACCCTGCTCCCTGGCTATATAAGGCGAGCAGGGACCCCCTCGAAAACATTTCATCTCATACCGATCAATATATCAGCAGAGATGGAGGACGTAGGGTATTACGCACCTTGCGGCCCGAACTGGATAAATCTTGGTGTTTTCCTTGCATCTCACATCTAGTTCGTAGGACTAAGCGCACCCTCGCCAATCTTCTACTGCCTCGGGTAGCCCCGTGGTAGACTGCCAAGGATATTTCATCAACAGTGGCACGCCAGGTAGGGACTGTGCACTTTGATCTAGAGACGAGCCAGATGGCTTTCTTCCCTGCTTCCATGACGTTCGAGGCGGGCCTGAGTTTCACCGTTGGGGCCTTCACCTCGACCTCCGGTGTGACAAATTGTCGGGACTGTGGGAGCGGTGCAGGCACCTCCATGTGTCAACTTCACCGACCACTGCCCCGATTGGTCCGATCTCGGTGCGTGCTGCCCTCGGGGTCATTGTTGACGGTACGATAGAACATCGTTGATAAGATGACAGAACATCGATAGCAACATAACAGAACATCGTTAAAAACATAATAGAACATTACTAAAAACATAATTGTAAAAAACAAAAGAAAGAAAATAAATAAAAAAAATAAAAAATAAAATAATAGTAAATACATGAAAATATAAAAATTTAAAATAACATAACAAATACCTAAAACATAAAAAACAAGAAAGCACGAAAGGAAAAAGGAAAAAAACAAAAAAACAAAAAAAAAGAAAGGAAATGAAAAGTAAAATAAAAATAAAAGAAAAAGAAAAAAATGCGCATGCACACCAAGATGTGTGGGGAGACACGCGCGGCACACGAAAAGTCGCTGGTAGCAGATTTCCGACCAATCAGGGGCTCGCAACAACCCAACCCCGCCTTATATAGTCTATAGTCTAGGGGTAACTGGTTTTACATGTGGGATTCTTAGCATGTTACAATGATAAGATCCATTGTCTGTCCATTCAAATATGGTGACACTGTTGGAGCGCTCAAATTTCTTGAAAAGCTATTCTTCTTAAAGAGCCTCTAAAGTCTAAATCCTTATTTTTGAGAGAATCGAAGATCTGTAAATTGATCCAACAGTAAATCTCACAAAAAAATGATGCGAACATTATATATCTATATAATAATATAACTTAGCTTTGGAGAAAGAATCCAAGAAACAACCTCAAAGGATACTGGTGTGAGCAAAACAATTCTGCCCTTCCGGCCTTCCCTACCATCTGATTCAATGATGGGGGTCGAGACTGAGGTCTAGTCTTCCATAGAAGGGTCAAGAACATGCCCAGCAAACACAACTGCAACGAATGTCTCCTCCACGATGAAGGAGAACGGGTGATCGGCGACGAAATCGGCGGGCTTCGGCGGTGGCGGATCGAAATCAAACAACGAGCAAACCAAATCGTCGCACTCCATGGTGACCGCTGCCGCCTCGCTCCCGGCCTCGTTCATCTCGATAACTGCCTTGTGGATGACTTGGCTGACAAACAGGGGCCGCTCTGGACCTTGCTCAAGGAGCACGTTGGTCATGTTCGCCTCACCATGATTGAAGGGCAGAAGAAGCCCAAGATGTTTGAGATCGTTGGCGACCAATCTCTCAAAGCTCAGTTTGAACATGGGCAGCCGGAACTGGCCGATGGGGACACAATTCAGAGGCGGATGCTCATGCAAGAACTCCGGGGAGGACGCTATCTTCTCTACCATTCTTTGCAGTCCTACACGCTCCTCGGGGAGAAAGACACACATGGAGAAATTGGGCAGGCGGCTGAGCTTCCAGTCCCAGTTGTTGGAATCGTTCATCCTGCTCTTGTAGGGCAGCTTGAGCACCTTGAACCCGGCATGGCAGGCGATGTACTGGTCAGAAACACGGAGTGCATTAAGCTTGTAACTGTAAACTCTGCATGGAACAGGTATGACCTTTTTTCTACCATATCACTATCGATTTTATGAAAATGGGCTGCTATTATGTTTGGTGAAGTTGGGCTTAACTGAGAGAATTCCGAGGAGGCAAGAAGCTTCAGGTCTAATTTGCGAGTGATTAATGACTATGAAAAGTTCACAACAATAAGGTAGCAATCGTAACACAGTCAACCATATTTGAGAGGGTTTTTCCTTGTGAAATTGTGAGGAATGAATATCTGTCCAGAACTGGGAGTTAACATTCTTTTCTGATCACTTTATTCTCTCATTAATTGTCCTTTTTTGTGAAGAATATGTTGCCAAATTGTCCTTTTTTATGGAATCTGGTTGAGTATGTCACTGATGTGCATACTTTTACAGTGTCTTTGGCTAAAGATTTTTTATACATATTTTTATTTTTTTAATTTTGTTCTTGATAACCCTGACTGTTTTTGATAATCCTGATGGGTGGAAATTGGTTGTTTTGATGACAGCAGTTGATATTGACTCCGATCCCCAAATGAAAACCATATTTTTCTCGTGCTGAGTAAACTACTAGCAGTAAACATAAGGGTTCAAAATGACCCATGGTTTTCAAGTTACCTCCTTATTACAATTGGGAATGGAATAGAAGCAACCATCGGGATTGATTAGGTTCGTCTACTAGAAGATATTATGACACTGGCTATACGGATGATAGTGAAGATTCCATAACCGACTCATTCAGCATGTCTTCCCATCAGTTCGGAAAAATGCGAGGTCAGCGGAATATATGAGCAACACAGGCCTTCTAGGCTGCAAGCGTCGATGACCGCCGACGTGGATTTTACTCAGAACATCTGCTTTTATGTCTTACTATTTTATTAGATTGCCATATACTACAATTTCATGACACTTGAATTATGCAAGAAAAACACATCATTGTTTAGTTTTCATGTGCATCCTTAAATTAAAACCGTTGCGTTAGCATGGGCACTGTACTACTAGAGTAAATATATGTATTTTGTTAAAAAACAAAAGAAAAACGCTCATCTGACGGAACGACACCGCGACTCATCAAGCGACTCAGCGACATCAGGCCAACAGGCCCAGTAGTCACGGGCACGGCCCAACCCATTACTCGTGTGACTTGCTGCCGGCTCGCCGACACTCGCGTGATCGGGTTGCATCCTTTTCCCCATCGGCAGACCGCAGATGCCCAGCAGATCGCCTGATGCTGATGCCCAGATCGCTGATCGCTTGATGCTTTGAGGAGCAGGCGGCAACCGATCATCACTTGAACTCCACGATCGCGGAGCAAGGATCACTGGACGAGGGAGCAACGGAGCGAGTTTGCAGACGCAAAGCACCAAGCAGCCGCAAAGTAAGTATAATTTATTAGATGTGACTTCTAAATTTTTTTATTGCTAATTTTCAATGATGATCCATGCAAATTTTTGATTCACTTCATTCAAGAAATTTGCAAGAAATTCGTAATTCCTGTATGCTTTAGTTACTAATTACTTTGCACTAAATTATAGATTCATCTATTACACAGCGTGGTGCAACGGGATTTTTTCTTTGAAGTTGATGAAAATGACATAATTGAGACATTTATGTCCCTTCAAAAATGTCAAATAAACTCACCAAGCGAAATAATATTGTAAGTCTTTAGTGCTCTATTATACATATATTTGAATTATTAGTCAGGCTCTTGAAACTATTTATATTGTATTTAATAGATATGGTTTCTACTTAGTCCATGAATTTAAACCTTCTTACCGAATTGGAAAATAGATTTATCGAATTACGTATGAAATTTTTTGAGAAGCATATGCTAACCTGAAATCCTAGATTCGCCAATGCAAGTGAGGTGGTCGGTGCGCGTCGAGTGGGTGGAAGGGGACAACCGGTTGGGTGCGGTTGGCAGCGGGCCGTCTTAAGGGAGCCATGGCGGCGGCATGGGGAGAGTGGAAAGAGAAGGCCCGTGGGAGCGTTAGGGTCTCTCTAGAGCTCTGCAGCAGTGGCGGTGGAGCTACAGTGAGACCCCTACCGGCGTTGAGGTCAGACATGGGCTGAGGCATGGGCAAGGATGAGGAGGAGGGTAGGGTCTAGCGACAGATGTGAGAGGTGGGCGCCACAGGCCTGCGGCGAGATGTAGCCGCTCGCCGGAGGCCTTGGGCGAGCAAGGCAGGGTGGGTTGGGTAGGAAGGACGCGATGAAGATGGTGGGAGGCCGGGCACGAGGACGAAGATGGCGGGGTGGAAAAAGACAGAAAGACGGGGCCCACTGGTCGCACATTATCAGCATCCCTGCACTAATAAACGTGTTTACCGCTTCATGAAAACTGTGAAACCACCAAGCACCGGCCGTGGATAGAACCAGCATTGTCCTCAGGGTTTAAATCACCACATGAGGCATGTAGCTAGCCAGGGACGACATGCTCTAGCACCACAATGCCACAAATACGAGGGCTGGGTTGGGGTCACACTGCGCCTGTTTGCACTCCATCCGTATTCTGCCCCGCAGCCACCTCCTCAAAACACTAGTTCAGTTGGGGCATACTGCCACTTCCTCCGTGTGCATTGGGCGGGGCCACGCTGCCCCTTATCCGTCCATGTCAGATGGGACTGTTCATGCATTCAGTAAAGTATATCTACCAATGAAATAAAGCTAAATTAATATAAAAACATTGTCGATGGAAAAAAACATCCCACCTTTTCTAATCAGTATTAGTGTGGCGGTCAAACTTCAAAGGCCATCCAATTGGCGTTACAAATAAGTCTTCTTCAGCAAAAAGGATAGTACCCCAGTGCGATACTGCTTATTGCAACCAGTAGTTTTATGGGATCCGTTGACTTATCTTTGGAACCATTAAGTTATACTAAACACGGACGGAGAATATTGTCTAATATTACCACTTGCAAACAGTTTACTAGATTGGCAGATTACATTCGTTGCATCCTGCACACATTGACAGGATACGCTTGATGTGTCTAATATAACAAGTTTAACTGCAGCAACCACCATTTTAGCAACATGTCAACAACCAGATCGGTTTTCTAGTGGTGGCTGCAATCGCCTCTACCAAGAGTTTCTACAGATTATCAATTTCTAAGGACGTAAATTAATCTAGGGATCGGTATGTAGCCCTAGAAATCCATTTTTAGAGGCTGCGGACCACCCTTAGAAATTGTTTTCTTGGTGTGGTTGGTATATGGTTCGCTCGTACAAAACCACTAAAAGAAACAAAACCTGCTTTAAAACTAACAACTTTATATAAATCTCGGCTGTCTTTTTATTAACAGTTCACTATACCACAACCCTTTTACTAAGTTTTAGATCTTGTTTAGTACTATAACTTTTGTAGAGCGTGTTTTCATCCTAGATCGTTTGAAAATTTTAAAAAGTTTGCATTTTATAATATGAGAACTCATACAAACAATTTCAGCTGTTATTTATTAGCAACAAAGTTATAGATGTCATCAAACTCTCTGACCGGCAAGTACATCTTTATTTGACTTCATTATTATTTTTTTACCGCGCTCCTATTTCTAGTGGTGATTGACTTTAATTAAACTTTCTCGAAAAATCGATTTATAGCCAAAACAGATGTTTTCAAAGACCCCTAGAAGGGCCTTTTTTTCATAGAGCTATCTCTAACACCAACTGCCCCTAAAATTATAGAAAATATCTAGGCGCATTGGGTAACAACAATCGTCTTTAGAAATCAGGGTCGGTCTCTGAAAATAATTGAAGACAGCATATATAGCTTTCAACCAACCATGGATATAATAAAATGTGATGCCTCTAAAATCATTTTTAACTAATGTTTCCTAGTATTATATAAAATACTAGAAAAATCTTATAAAGTATCAATTTTCTTATGTAATAAACATTCTATAAAGCCAGGGGTAAGAAGTAGAACCAAAATACTTATTAAGTAGAAGATCAAATTAACGAAACTATGATGAGTGAACAAGCTGCTTGCCGCAACGTCGATGATGAACAAACTGGAAAGATAGATACATAGATGATACAAACACATGACTGTGGTAGTGTGGTTGAGCTTCCTGTCAATGGTGATTGATGAAGTATTTGATCGCATGAATTAACTCCTTTGTTCGCCTCGCTGTAAGGCGATCTGACTTCACAGCCAAGAAGTTGAGAAAGAAGACGTGAGCGACCGCCCCTCTGCTAACCTTGGTCTCCACCTCCTTCCCAGCAAGCACCATGGCCTTTCCATAATCCACCTGCGGATCACGAAGCAAATCCTTCTCTGCAACCATCAGTAGCAATGGAGGCATGGCAACATGTTCGACAGCCTTGGCAGCGAGCTCCGGGGACGTGTAGGGGCTGTCCTTGGTGACCCCCAGCGGTAGTCCAAGAGCCAGGAGTTTGTCGATCATCTCCAGGGTCAATAACGGGTTCGGAGGATTCTCAAGCTCCGAGCGGCTCCTCTTCACCCGAGCGAAGCCCGGATGGAGGAGCACGCCGCCGGCGAGCCTCACTGGGTGCAAGGCACCCATGCCATCCTCGCCAACGCGTGCGGCGACAAGGTGCACAAGGTTGCCGCCGGAACTGTCGCCGATGAGGAATATGCGGGAGAAGTCAGCTGCCTTCCGGAGACGTTCCACCACTGCAGAGGAAACGTTCTTGCCACACGCGACGTCGCGTAGCCAGAGGAGAGCGTCGTGGCCTGCGTCGATAGCTGCCGGCAGGCGGTGCTTAGGCGCGAGTGGGAGGTAGACGGAGACGATGCCGGCGACTCTTAGCTTGGCGGTGAGAGGAGCGTAGAAGTTGTGGTAGAGCGCCCACGAAGGAAGGGAGACGCTGAAGCCACCACCGTGGAAGTGGAGGAGGACTGGTCGCCGGGATCCTGCTGCAGGCGCCGGCTCTGGTAAGTAGAGACGGACGTCGAACCCGCGGTTGGTGGCGATGTCGTGGACGGTCACGCCGCCGCGTGGCTTCATGTATGGTGGGACGATGGCAGTGATTGCCTCCCCTCCCGGCGGCGTCAGTCGCT
The DNA here is from genome assembly GCA_018135685.1 of Themeda triandra. Lineage (NCBI taxonomy): Eukaryota > Viridiplantae > Streptophyta > Magnoliopsida > Poales > Poaceae > Themeda > Themeda triandra. Next base: position 45,767 of record JAENPR010001914.1, read on the forward strand.
CAACGGTGCCGTTGGAGTAGACGCGGATCCAGCCTGGTACTTCCTCGACCACCGTCGTGTTAGGGCTTGCCTGCACCAAGGTTGTCGTGGCCAGTTGAGCAATTGTCGCCCGCAGCAGCAGGGAAGAGAAGAATGCAAAGCTTCTTTGGAAGCACATTTCAGACATTGGTGTAGTGGACATGGAATGCAAGTTGTAGTGTGAGATTCCTGAGAAGCTATGTGGTGCCCATAATATAAGGGCCGTCGAAGCAGATGAAGACAAAAACCATGCTTGTGTTGACTTCACAAGAGATCGGCAGTGATGTCGTTTTCATATAACTAATACGTGATTACATTAAGATGTTCAAATAGCACAGATAAAAACTCAAGATTAATTAGCATATTGCATTGGTTGCTCGAGTTGAATAGTAAAATTTACAACAAATTTCCTCACGCATAATGTCAACTTTCGAGGAAAATGTAGGCCTAAGTCGACGGTTGTTGGGCTACTCCTTCCATCCCTTTTTAATTTTGATCATTACTGTGCGTGCAGAAGTTTGACTTGATTGGCAGAAAATATGTATAACATTTATATCTCCAAATAAATTTGTTAACAAACTAAATTCAAAGATCTTTCTAATGGTACTAATTATATATTATAAATATTAATATTTTTTAATATATAGTTGCCAACATTTTTTTTAAAAGCGCAAGCGACAATTAAAAATGGACAGAGGGAGTAGATGAGTGTTTATTTATCACTTGCTAACCTATACTAATTATTGTGATCCAACTTGCAGCCGGACGTATAATTTATTGTACGATATTCCTGCCCGTGACGAAGTGCTAAATATGTTATTGTTGGATTTAATTATGGTTAGCCAAACCTTGAATCAAATAAATTTGAATACACACAATAGACGTTAGTGCAATAAAATCTTATCACTTTTTATGAAAAATGTTTCTTTTTTGAATCAGAATCTAGCCTCCGTCCAAACAGTGTCGAGTGATTTTGATTCATCACCATAAAATTTTCTTTAAAGAATACTGATGCGAAATATTTCTATGAGAATCTAGATTCCTGCTACTAAAGGCACCCTTAAATAAATGGCTATTGTATATAGTATGTATTTGTTCGAGTTTAAATAATTGGAAGGCGAGCCATCATATAGCCACACACATGCCGCGATGTGATCATGTGAATGGGTGTGTGGCGAGGGGCGAAGGTACACTATTTGGAGGTGGTGCACCACCCAAGATTTGTAAAAATATATAGTAGTTTTGGCATAAATTTCACAGTGTGGCCATGCACCCAATCGATTGGCCACACCAAGCCATAAGTGTTCAAATCAAAGTGGTTGCTCACAAAGTCAACAAGTAGGACACAACGAAGTTAACCATGGCAACTTGGTGCCTAAGAAAATAATCTCAAACAAGGCAATTTGGTGACTTGGCATACAAAGGGTATATGTCCATGGGGGTACATCATTGTCAATACGAGGCCCACAGGGTTCCCCATCGATATTACTACTAGGGGTGGGCCTTGTCCTAGCACACTGCTTGACAAAAGAGATATGGAGACGGCGGGTGAAACTGGCTCCGAGTCTAATAGAATGACCTAAACAGAATCCACATGGAAAGTACCTTCTGGAAATAAACCAGGATACCTTCTTTGGATCTGACTATAACTGTAACCACACCTTAGCCTTCTCTTCCTAAATAAAAAGTGGCTAAGGACACCCTTGTAACAAACAATCAGAATCATCAATCCAACGCAAAGGCTAATGTCGATTGGGGGTAAAGATTGTTACTCACTCATGAGGGCCCAAACTAGTATAAATCGACTATCTTCTGTGTTAACCACCGAGTTCCTATGTTGGAACAACTATCCCAGGTGCTTCCGTGCCAGGCTAGTGGTAGTCTACTAGGTTTGTCAACTCTGCCAAGTCCAATCATGTCTATCGTCTGAACAAGTCACTTTATGGGTTGAAGCAAGCTCCTCACGCCTAGCACAGCCGGTTCGCATCTCACATCACCTCTCTTGGGTTTGTTGAGGCCAAGTCCGACACGTCGCTATTCATCTACTGCAAAGGTGCCGATATGGCTTTTCTCCTCATATATGTTGATGACTTGTTCTCATTGCGACCTCTCCGAGTCTTCTTCACCGGATTATCGCAACACTCCGCCGAGAATTTTCTATGACAGACATGGGGCCTCTTGATCATTTTCTAGGTGTCAGTGTTCAGCGCCGAGGTCATAGTCTTTTTCTCTCTCAGCTCTAGTACATGTTGGAGATTCTGGATCGAGCTGGTATGAGTAACTGCAAGGCGAGCAACACTCACTCGAAGCTCCCTATTGATGGTGCATCAGTCTCTGATCCAAGCCAGTACCACAATCTTGTTGGGGGCTCTTCAGTACCTCACCTTCACAAGGCCAGATATTGCTTATGCAGTTCAGCAGGTCTTCTTGTACATGCATGATCCCCGAGATCCTCATCTGAGCGCTCTGATGCGCGTTCTTCGGTATCTTCAAGGTACTTTGAATCTCGGGTTGCACCTTCACCGAACCTCTCTAGCTGATCTCACTGTGTACACCGACCGCAGATGGCCGGGCTAGATGTCCTGAAACACACAAATCCATTTCGGATTATGCGGCGTTTCTTGGGGACAATCTCATCTCCTGGTCATCCAAGAGACAGCTGACAATGTCTCGATCCACTGCAGAGGGGGAATATCAAGTAGTTGTGAATGGAGTCGCCGAAACCAGCTTGCTGCGCCAGCTCCTCCTAGAGCTTCGCTGTCCACTCCGTCGTGCTACAGTGGTTTATTGTGATAATATCAGCGCCGTTCATCTCTCCCCCAACCCGGTTCAGCATTAGCGAACCAGGCGTATTGAGATCGACCTCCACTTCGTCAGAGAGCGAGTCGCCCTTGGCGAAGTTCGCGTCCTGCACGTTCCCACTACGTCCTACTACACCAACATCTTCATGAAAGGTTTACCGACATCCGTGTTTACGAAGTTTAGCTCCAGTCTTAATATTCGTGGTGCTCCCAGTTGAAACTGTGGGGCAGTGTTAGAGAATAGTCGCTGATGACCACAATCACCAAGTCTGGCTGCTCGTATTGATCACAAGCATGGCGGGAATGAATCTGGCGCCCTGCGTGGTCAGCCACAACCATAACCATGTACTGTGTATAAACATCAATGAGATCAACACAGAGTGTTCGTTGGCTCCAGTGCTAGCTTTCTACAAATACTGCTAGTACAAGAAAACCGCCGGTGCAAACATTTACACATGCGGTTTTCAAAGTGACGCCCAGTAAAAATAGTATCATTTCATTGGTTATTCACTGGCAGTTCACAGAACCACCAGCAGCGGAAACTAAAAAAATGCTGCCACTACGGGTCTGTTTAATTTTGGACACCTGAAAATCCATTATATTTCAGGAAGAGAGAATATAAAAAACCCCGTCCACAATCTCATCGGCGTCCAGAATCCCGCCAGTACGTTGCTTCCTCTGCAGCAGGGCCGTCATCGTCGGCACGCTGGCTTCCACGAGACCGCCGCTGACGCTGACCTGGTAAGCCTGCTTCCAGCTCTGGAACACGATCCTCTTCATGCATGCCACGTGCAGGTACCCGCGCGTGCCGCCGTAGCCCCAGCGCTAGCGGTACGCCCAGAACTTCTTGCCAGCGCGGGAGGACGAGGAGCTCACCTCGTCGCCACCGCCGCCGCAGACGATGCAGCGGTGGTAGTCGGATTTGTTGGATAATTAGGCAATTTTCAGATTAATTTCCAGATTAAAATCAGAATATAGATCATGACAAAACAACAAGCTAGATTGAGCATGTATAGATTACTAGCATGACAGATCAGTATATCATATATACTAGCAAGACAAATCAGTATATCGCATATACTAGCAGGACAGATCATGATATCATATAGCATGAACATGATAACTAGTGTAAACCCTACTTGTACACTAGTTATATTTATACCTACCGACTGTACAAGTACTTGGTGGTGAAGATGCATATGACGATTGCAATGTGAGCTTGTCGCTGAGCGTCTCCCGTAGACGATCCCACAAGCCTGACGACGATGAGATGACGTGCTACCGACGACGATGGCACGAGCTTGTAGCTAGGCGTCTCCCGTAGACGATCCAGCAAGCTTGATGACGATGAGACGACGATGGCACGAGCTTGTAGCTAGGCGTCTCCCGTAGACGATCCAGCAAGCTTGATGACGACGAGACGACGATCTGCCGACGTAGAAGATTTGGGAGCAGTCGCGCTAAGAGCGCTTCCCAAAAACCTTATTCGCCTTCTCCGGTGCGGGATCGCAAAGACGAGGGTTCCGGAGACCTGCTCTCCCGTCGCCGGTGCACGCCGACGATCGGGATGGAGAGACTATGACGGCAACGCAATAGCGAGAAGTGGAAAACACTATTTTACTACGTTAGGATTTTCTAATTGAAACTCCCAATTGTAGTCTTTGTTGTTGTGTCTATTCCCAGGAGCATTGGTACGTATATATGCGGAGGAAGACCCCCTACATCTACATCAACTAGCAATATGGTACTAATTGATATTGTACCTCCCACCTTTACTCATGGGCTTAATCATTAAAGCTCATTAGGGAACACATGTATTGGGCCTTTGAGATTTATTAGAATTTCTACATATGGATTTTAGGGGAATATCCATATAAATTCTAACAATCCCCCACCAGATCTCAAATTCCCAATATAGACATTTTGCTTCTCTCTCACTTCTTTGTTTATATACTAGTATTTCAGCGAGACCTGTTAAGTTGAACATCCGCCTAGAGCTTTAAGTTAGACCAATTCACAACTTGAACAATGGACTATGCCTTGAATTGCAAGTTTTGTGCAAATGAGTTTTACTCAAAGTCAAACTAGTACCTGGCTGCCAGTAGCCTTCGCCGTGGGTGGAGCATATACATCATACTCCTTGGTCTCTTCATGAGCTTACTAGAGACCACCCAAGTCGATAGGCTGCGACGTTTAACGATCAAAACTCATATAGGTACGTTCATTCAAGAATGCTCGTAGGATAGCATCTTCGCTTGTTAAAGCCAATAGAACATATTAAGGCATTTAGCCAACCTGCCATACAGTGCCTCATTGCATTAAGAGTATTGCATCTTCACTTAGAGAGGGTTATTATTATACTCTCCTCAGTTTCCAACAGCTTGTTCTTCCCAGATCCTTAGTCACGGGATCTCCGATCAAAAAGGTTGGGTTACTACTACTGTAAACTCACATGGGTCTCATACCCATCTCCCTTGATGCGATTTCTATCACATCCGTGATAGCCCTTTTGTAAAGGGATCTGCCCGGGTTTTTGTCTTGTTTGGACATAAGCCACACTTATTACTCCGGAGTTTCTCGGCTTCCCGACGGTTTTCAAACGTCTTTTAACGTGTCTTGTTGACTTCGCATTATCCTTAGCACTATTCACTTTAGTGATCACCTTTGTTTGATTATCACAGTTCATAAGGATAGCCGGTATTGGTTTTTCAACCACCGGTAAGTCGACAAGAGTTCACGCAGCCACTCGCCTCTGCGAGATGCTGTATCCAAAGCGATAAGTTCTGCTTCCATGGTTGATTTAGTCAATATAGTCTCGTTTACAAGACCTCCATGACACCGCACCACCTCCAAGAGTAAATACATACCCACTAGTGGCGTAGATTTGATCAATATCGAAATCTAGTTCGCATTACTATATCCCTCTAGCATGTTGGGTGCCCGAGAATAGTGAATCCTAAAACTCATTTTACCCTTAAGATAACACAAGACCCTTTCAAGTGCATGCCAATGATCATCACCGGGTTGGACATGTACCTACTCAACTTGCTCACAGCAAAAGAGATGTCGGTGCAGTTGCGCTAGCTAGATACATGAGTGAACCAATTATCTCGAGAGTATCTCAATTGATCTCTAGTAATTCTCTTGTTCTTTCTTAATGTCACACTAGGATCATAAGGTGTTGGAGAAGGCTTACTATCCATAAAGCCAAAACGGCTCAAGAGCTTCTCAACATAGTGAGATTGCAACAAAGTAATCCCACTCTCTTCCTTAACCAGCTTGATGTTCAGAATTACATCAGCCTCTCGTAGATCTTTCATGTCAAAACTTTTAGACAAGAAAGTCTTGACTTCATTGATCACATCAATGTTTATTCCGAAAATCAAAATATCATCAACATATAAGCACAAAATAACAGATTGGCCCCCACCATGTCGATAATACACACACCTATCGGTCTCATTAACAAGAAAGCCTGCACTAGTTAAAGTGGTGTCGAACTTCTCATGCCATTGTTTGGGTGCTTGTTTCAAGCCATACAAAGATTTCAATAATTTACACACCTTCTCGCTCTTCACCTTTTACTACAAATCCATCATTTGATCCATGTAAATCTCCTCATCCAACTCTCCATTAAGGAAAGCTGTCTTCACATCCATTTGATGAATGATAAGAACATATGAGGCAGCCAAGAAAAGTAGTACTCGAATAGTGGTCATTCTAGCAACAGTGAATAAGTATCAAAGAAATCTTCACCTTCCTTTTGTGTATAACCCTTAGCCACAAGCCGAGCCTTGTACTTATCAATAGTACCATCGGGCCTAAGCTTCTTCTTGAACACCCATTTGCAACCAATAGGCTTACACCCAAATGGTAAATCAGATAACTCCCATGTTCCATTAGAAAGAATCGAGTCGATCTCACTCCGAACACTTCTTTCCAATCATCGCATCGGGAGATGCATATGCCTCTATAATAGAGGTGGAAGTATCGTCCACAAGGTACACAATGAAATCATCACCAAAAGATTTTGCAATCCTTCGTCTCTTGTTCCTCACAGGAACTTCATTGTCATCCTCTTCAAGGACTTCTTCAAGTGGTTGTTCAAATGGCTCAACGGGATGCTCGATAGGTGTAGTAAAATCAGGAGCTAACTCAGTAGAAAATTTATCATTGCTACACATATCTTTCATAGGAAATATATTCTCAAAAAATATAGCATCACGAGATTCAAAGATTGTATCAACATACATATCAGAAACTTCAGATTTTACTACTAAAAATCTATAGGCAATGCTCCGATGAGCATATCCTAGAAAGACACAATCCACAGTCTTTGGTCCAAGCTTACGCTTCTTAGAAATTGGAACATTGACTTTCGCCAAACATCCCCACGTGCGCAAGTATGAGAGTGATGGTTTCCTTCCAACCCGGTGCTCATATGGAGTTGTCTATTTATTTTGTTTGGAATTCTATTCGGACATGACTCGCGATCAATAAAGCTTCCCCCCACCATGCCTTAGATAAACCGGCGGTGTCTAACATGGCATTCACCAAGTCGATCAATGTGCGATTTTTCCTCTCGGCAACCCCGTTTGATTCGGGCGAATAGGGAGGTGTCCTCTCATGAATAATACCATGTTCCGCACAAAAATCATCAAAAGATGTAGGAAAATATTCACCACAACGATCGACCTTAGACGTTTAATTTTTCTCTCTAGTTGATTCTCAACTTCCGCCTTATAGATTTTAAAGTAGTCAAATGCTTCATCTTTAGTTTTCAACAAGTAAACATAGCAAAATCTAGTTGCATCATCAATCAAAGTCATGAAATATCTCTTTCCACCTTTTGTCAACACACCATTCATCTCACAAAGATCGAATGTATGAGTTCTAGAGGTGCCAAGTGTCTCTCCTCCGCTGCCTTGTGAGGCTTTCGAGGTTGCTTAGATTGCACACAACTATGGCACTCGGAACCTTTGGCAATAGTGAAATCTGGAATTAAGTTCAAGCTAGACAATCATGACATCAAACCAAAGTTCACATGACATAAACGAGAATGCCAAACACTAGAACTATCATTAATTGTGCCACAAATGTGATTCAGCGACTTGTTACAAAAATATGCTAAAGATAAACAAAACAAACCTCCACAATCATAGCCTTTACCAATAAATTATCCATGCTTAGATATTACAATTTTATTGGATTCTAGTACCACCTTAAACCCATCTCTCAAAAGAAGGAGGCACTAACAAGGTTCTTGCGAATAGTAGGAACATGCTGCACGTTCTTTAGTTGCACAATTTTTTCGAAGTAAACTTCGGATCTACCGTGCCAACACCATGAACGAAGCATGTGACCCATTCCCCATCAAAACAGAGGAACCTTGAAGCCCATGATAAGAAGAAAACAAAGATATGTCGGCACACACGTGAATATTCGCTTTTGTATCAACCCACCAACTTGGGACCGAAACAGAAAGTACGGTAGGAACATTACTACACTCCTCATGTTGCTAATAGTCACGAGGTTGACATTCTTCTTTTCCCTTTGGAAAAGTGACCAAGCTCTCCACAAGTGAAGCAAGGCAACTCTACTTTAGTTTGCTTCTTCTCACAAGTAGTTACTATCTTGGCATAGGAAGGTTTATTATTCAGGATTGTTCTTCCTGGAATCTTCTCTGATTTTCTCTAGAGATATTTCCCTCACATGAGCCAACACTAATCCAGAACACTTTAGCCTCTAGCCAGAGCATGGCCTTAACTCGCCACCTCTTAAAATGTGCACTAGAACACTTTTCTAGTCTCAGCACGTCAGCGAAAACAGCCATACTTAAATCAGGAAAAAGCCTATATTAAGGTTTTTGGATTGTTGGATAATTAGGCAATTTCCAGATTAATTTCCAGATTAAAATCAGAATATAGATCATGACAAAACAACAAGCTAGATTGAGCATGTATAGATTACTAGCATGACAGATCAGTATATCATATATACTAGCAAGACAAATCGGTATATCGCATATACTAGCGGGACAGATCATGATATCATATAGCATGAACATGATAACTAGTGTAAACCCTACTTGTACACTAGTTATATTTATACTACCCGGTTGTAGAAGTACTTGGTGGTGAAGATGCATACGACAATTGCAATGTGAGCTTGTCGCTGGCGTCTCCGTAGACGATCCCACAAGCACGACGACGATGAGATGACGTGCTACCGACGACGATGGCACGAGCTTGTAGCTAGGCGTCTCCCGTAGACGATCCAGCAAGCTTGATGACGACGAGACGACGATGGCACGAGCTTGTAGCTAGGCGTCTCCGTAGACGATCCAGCAAGCTTGATGACGACGAGACGACGATCTGCCGACGTAGAAGATTTGGGAGCAGTCGCGCTAAGAGCGCTTCCCAAAAACCTTATTCGCCTTCTCCCGGTGCAGGATCGCAAAGACGAGGGTTCCGGAGACCTGCTCTCCCAGTCGCCGGTGCACGCTGACGATCGGGATGGAGAGACTATGACGGCAACGCAGTAGCGAGAAGAGGAAAACACTATTTTACTACGTTAGGATTTTCTAATTGAATCTCCCAATTGTAGTCTTTGTTGTTGTGTCTATTCTCAGAAGCATTGGTACGTATATATGCGGAGGAAGACCCCACATCTACATCAACTAGCAATATGGTACTAATTGATATTGTACCTCCCACCTTTACTCATGGGCTTAATCATTAAAGCTCATTAGGGAACACATGTATTGGGCCTTTGAGATTTATTAGAATTTCTACATATGGATTTTAGGGGAATATCAATATAAATTCTAACAGGACTCCCAGCGGAGCTGGACCCGATGGCCACCCAGGAAGGCGCTCTCCGTCTTGAGCGCCGCGCAGGTCGGGTGGAGGTCCAGGTCCTTGTCGAAGCAGTGGTAGACGAGGTCGGGCGCCCGGAACCCGTAGGCGTCGCAGAACGTCCTGTCGAGCACGAACCCGAGGTCGTCGCCGAACAGAGGGTGCTTCAGCGTCGGCTCCGCCAGGGCGCAGGCTACATGGAGGTCGAAGTCGCAGTTGGAACACCTGTACCGCCGGCCCTTGCAGCCGTCGCACCGGAACGGCGCGCCGTCGGTGGTCACCAGCTTCAGCACGTGCGCGGGGTGGGCATCGCGGGTGGTCTCCGCTGGAGGCTCCTCGAACTCGGCCATCCTCATGGTTGGCTAGCTTTTGCTTGCTTGGTTTTGTTTGATCGATATCGATCTACGCCGCAGCCTGCCGATCGTATCCTGTAGCTCTCTCTCTAAATTTCTAAAAGATTAAACTTTTATTTTGATTTGCATGCGGTTCAGGATGCATATCGAGATGCCGCAGAAGGTATTTGTGTATGCACTGCTGCCGGGTATACTTTGTTCACAGTTAACACAATCACACACAACAAATACAAGGTTGATTAATTAATGGCGCGAAAGAGACTTGCAACAGCTCAGGGACAATGGAAGAAGGCACTGGAAAACTTCCTTCCCTAGCGCCAATGAAAATTTCAATGCAGACATTTGGCAAAAAGAGCTACGACTTGGTCCCACACGCTAGAAAGCAGGCGGCAACGGGAATGTGAAGCAAACGGCGAAACTGCCAAACTCGAAAAATTATCATAAGCAACTGCAATTTTATAGAGATATTATATATGCAAATAAACAAAGGTGACTGTTTAATACTCTCTTTTTTTTTCTTTTTGAGGAGATCACCAGAGTGACAAACTATCCCGATCTGAATTCCATTACCACAAATTTCGACGAAAGCCAATAGTGGTAGTTACACTTTTGGGTTTTGAGCGTAGAGTTACAAAGCAAGTGAGAAGAGGGAGAACAAAAACCAACATAAACAACACACCACATACGAAGAGTACCATCCCTAACAACCACAACGTTAAACGACAAAGCTACAACTTCCAGACAGAAGCGTGTCGATGATCGCCAAACATTTAACCACCAATAGCCAGAACTCCATTCTAGTTAAGATGACAAATGATAGTCATGATGTCCATCCTCTATGGAGTTCATCCAAGATCCAACCGCCTTCCACCGATGCCCCTAGAGCGGAGGAGGCCTTCCACTAGGGACGCAGCAGTGATACTATTCCTCACCAAATTGGCGGACCAGGGCGATTACATTTGGCTGCTCTCTTTCAGAGTCACACAAGAACCATAATTCCACAACCACCAGACCCCAACAACAACCAAAGAGTTCAAACCTTTACTTTTCGCTTTGCGCACACGTTTGCTCGCCTTCTGCCACTAAAGTTGCCAAAGTGTGATCATGACGTCAATGGACACATGATAAAATGTCTAGTCGAGCCAAGATCTTAAACCAGAAATTGTGTGCAACCACACACAAAGTGAGAATGTGTTGCGCAGTCTTCTCTTCCTGACTCCACAAAGGGGGATGGAGCTGTTGGAGCCTCCCTGGCAGGGGCAAATCTACATGCATTTACCGGGGTCAGCTGACCCCAATAACTTGCGCCAAACAATACTACAAATCTTTTTATCCATAAGCAAATTACACTAAAAATAGAGAATCAATACATGCTTGACTGCATCACTTAGTCACTGTTGACCCCAATAAGACAATACCCTGGATCCGCCACTGCTCCTTGGAGGGCCTCCCAACCTGAGCCCTCCTCACCTCCTCTTACCCAAGGTCTACTGAAATCCACCCAAAAACTGAAACGAAAAACCAAATCCACTACAGATCCTTCACCTCCTCAACTAGATCCCCAAGGCAACCTGTACGGAGGAGCAGCCCGTCACTGCTGCTGCCATCCTTGGGCTTCGCAGGAACCTACAGGTTCAGCATTTGGAGATACGCCTTCGCACAGTTGCCATGGCCACTGCTAGTGACGACGACGTCCAGTGCACCGCACAGCACCCGCTGCCTGCATCTGGACTGGGCCGCTGGGCGGATCCCCGTCAGCTGCCTCCTCGTCAATGCCGGAGTGGACCCCCGGCGCCGCGGCCACCTCCTAGCCATGCACGGATGCCGGGGCAGCGATGGCTGCGTCCCTTCTGCCGCTGCAGCTGCCCGCAGCGCCCTTGCGGAGCCCGCTGGAGGCTGTCTTCTTGGCGATAGGCCGTGGCCAAGTGCATGCAAGTCGACTGCCCCCACCGGTGGATGGTTCCGGTGCCACCGGCAGTGCTCCTGCTGTGTGTCCGCCACAGCGGACGGTCGAGGAGCCCACCTTGTTAGGTTGATCTCAACTGTCTTGACCCAACGGTCAAGACGGGCCCCTTGACCATGTCCTGATCGGGGATACTCAGCCCAATACAGGCTGGCGGGCCCCCGTCGCGCAGCGCCATATAAGGGGAGTGGGGGCCACTGGCTCAGACCACGAGGTTCGACAGAACCGCCACCCCACTGTCCTAACCCTAACCCGATCCAGAGGGAGGTGCTGCCAGCGACGGGAAGCGCCACCGGCATCTTCACCGTCGCCCAGTACAACCCCGGCGTCCACGCCGCCGCCAAGATGTCCGTGCTGCATTTCCCATCGACATCACCATCGCCCTGATGTCGCCCTTCTACAAGGAAAGTCGGTATGTGACCCTACCTCCTCTCCATTCCCCTCTCTGTCTCTCTATTTCGTGCACCCTAGTGGTGCACCATGATGTGCTGTTTATCCCAAATGTCTAGAAGATATTACCGTCTAATCTACTGCTAGTTATCCCTAAGCTAACAATGGTATCAGACGCCTAACTACTCAGTGGATTTAGATCGGGTTGTTCAGAAATTAAGAACCCTAATCTAGGGTTAGCCGTTAGAAGGAGATGATCAGTTAGTTTTCGGGTTAAGAAAACCTAAGCTAATTGAGGACTCAGAATCAGATCGGGGAGGGGTAGAGAGAACCCTAACCCTAACAGATCAGAAAGGGAAGTCCGAATCGAGGGGGAGGAATCACACCCTAACCCTAATAGTGGAAACGATTCGGCCAGAGGAAGAAGGGGAAACCCTAATCTGAGAAACCCGAAAGTGAGGAGGATACCTACCTGGGTCGCCCCATCCTAACCGCTGTGCGAGGGGGCAGAGAGGCCCGGTCGCTCGGAGGCAGCACGCTCAGCCTTGGGGCGAACGCGCGCACCGGCAAGGGGACCGGCGGCGGCGCTGTCCTCCTTCCTCCGGCCGCCATGGCCTGTTTTCTCCTGCTGCTGCGCGGCGCAGGGAGAGGAAGGGAGGAGATAAGAAGCTGCGGCACTAGCGGTGTTCCAGCGCTCGCCTCGCCGGCGTGGATGGCCGAGCGGCCGCCGGCGCGGCGCCCTGGCTGCGGCGCGGCTCAGAGTGAAGAGAAGAGAAGGAGTCAGGGAGAAATGAACTAGGGTTTTAGGGGGAGCTGGCTGTGCGCTGGTTTTGTCCCACCGAAATCCGCTCCCAGCCATTGGATCAAGATCCACGGTGCAGATTACTCGGGCCGGCTTTTGGCCCATGAGGGTTGCTGAAATCCCGGCCCAGGCCCACGTTAAGGCCCGGGCGCGGGAGCGCTGCCGCCCGCCGAGGCCGTCATTTTCGATCATGGGCCAAAGCACCGTGGTGAGCCCAAGTGGGCCTCCGCGGTAAGATGACAAAAAAAGAAGGCCGCTGGGCTGGCCCATTTCACCGTGCGAGGGCGCACTAGGCCGCGTCCTGGACGTCGCGAGCTACGGCCACGGGCTGGTTTTCGATTCTTGGGCCTTCGGGCGAAAATCTTCGAACAACGGTAAAAAGCAAATGAATTCCATTTTTGTTTTTCCGAAACAGTTTTTAATTCATATTTGATGAATTTGAATAGAAAATTGATGCAAATTCGAGCAAATTTTGATCCACCGACTTATTTGCACGGAAAACAGTATATTATATTTATGTTTCTGGAAAAATGATTATATGACTGTTAAAGTTTTATTTTGCGTATTTACAGAATTTTCTTTCATTATTAAATTCGAACCAACGGGAGAATTTAATTTTAAAAATTGATATTTTTCAGATTATTATAATATTATTATTATTATTCGACCAACGTTGATTAATAATAATATTATGATGTTTTAAGAGATTATTATGCATTTATTTATAGAGCAAGAAACGGTTACTCAGAAAAATTATGATATTGTTATCTTCTGACCAACGTTGATGATAACAATGTTATAAGTTATTTGTGAGCTCGTGTTTAAGCTCAAATCTCAGATAGATTTTACATCAGAGTAATTCATTTTCAGATAATAGATATAGATTAAGAAATGCTCCTAAAAGAAGAGAAAATTATATTTTTCACGTTTCATTTCGCAATGATGATGGTTATCTTCTAATTAAATTCGAACCAACGGGAGAATTTAATTTTGAAGAGAACAATAAGTTTTAGATAATTAAGTTTCATACCTTAATTTCATTTCGCCCAACGGTGATGTGAAATTATGGTAGAAGATTGATGCTTTGTTCTATTTCTGCCCAACGGTGATATAGAATAGAACTCAAAGATTTCGAAATATAATAAGTATTATTGATTACTATTGTTCAATTCCTTTTAGATAAAAGATCTTCGTGCTTTTGTTCTGAGGGCAGTAAGATAAAGAGCTGGGTGCTTATACTCAGAAGATGATAAAGAAAGGCCATCGCACGAGAGACTATGTTCTCTTTGAAGAATGGATTAAAGAAAATAATTTAGATATATTGATTCAAAGAAAATAGATGGAGCAATCAGAGGCACAGATTGTGTCAAAGTATATAAGAGTTCAATTTATGAAATGTATTTGCTATACTATCTATATATATAAGAGTTCAATTTTAGTTTTAGTCATTATGACAAGAGGTTGTAAGTCATATGCATGTTTAATTTGACCAACGTTGGATTTAGCATGTGTGTGTTAAAGAATTAAAAGAATAACTCTATTGAGTTCATATAGTGAATGAGGAAAGTGTACTCTCAATAGATTTAAGAAATAACCTTGTTTGCATGACATAGTCATGTGGATGAAGTAAGTGATTAAAGTTTCCTCATTCATAAGAATTTTAGAATAGTTTCGAAATTGTGGTGGAAAAGTTCTTGCCACATTTCGAGGGGGAGAGTATGTAAGATCAAGACAACCAGAAAAAGATACTTAGACAGAAGAGATGCTCAGTTAGAAAGATAATTAAAGAAATACAATTCCCCATGTATATTGAGAGCAAAAGTAATCTATAAAACAAGA
Source organism: Themeda triandra (assembly GCA_018135685.1). Lineage (NCBI taxonomy): Eukaryota > Viridiplantae > Streptophyta > Magnoliopsida > Poales > Poaceae > Themeda > Themeda triandra. The sequence goes on from JAENPR010001914.1 coordinate 60,790, forward strand.
ATGTGATCCTTGAGGGAGTACAACGGTCGCAATATTGATACCCCTAAGTACAGAAATGGCTAAATTCCTGGACCTTTTATAGTTCTGATAGGAAGATAGTGCAGTCAACCAGACTTTATGATTGGATCTTTATCAGAGATATAGAGACAGTGCTTAAAGCACCGTAAGATAAGTTAGAACAGAACAAACCCAAAATAAGAAAGACACAGATACACTAATTTAGATGATGGAGAAATCTGGGGGAGCATATTAAGTCTTCCTAGAAGATAAATAACCTGGGGGAGCACTTTTAGTTCTCCCTGAAAGATGAAAGAATCCAGATGAGCAAGTTTTGTTCTCCCATGGTGACAATAAAAGAATATAAGGAACCTGTCCTTCAGGATCCTATAAAGACCTTTGTCGCTCGTGAGGAAGATCAATAATAAGCTCGACCCATATGAAAGACATGTCAATAACTAAGGCCCTAAAGGTCTCAAAGTTTTGGCATATTGAAGTCTATGATAGTAAAGAAACTCAGATGGTTGGTGATCCCACAACATTTTGAAGAAGGCGTATGAGGCATTTACTCATCATAATGGCAAGAGTAAAGATAGATAAAATAAAATTAGAATGTACCAATGATGTTTGGGAATTAGAAAGATTTCTAATGGAGCCAAAACAAGTAGGGCTCGTAATGAGTCTATAACATTAATGTGACTCTAAAGGGAATATAGAAAAATATCAATAGAAAAAGATGGTATTTTGGGATTTAGAATAAATTCCTAAAGGAGCCAAAACAGTAGGCTATAATGGGTCTACAAAACAAATGTGACTCCGGAGGGATCATAGAAAGTTGCAAAGCGCCACTTGTGGTGACGAGAATTTACTCAATAAGAATTAACAGTTATAAAGAGAATACAAGAATTATTTTAGAATCATAATGGACTTAATGGCATAGTACAATTTTGAGTTGCATCGAAAGAAATTAAGATGACATCCTTCAAAGAGAATTTGTATGAAAGACATTCACGTGGCTAAACTAGAGCAAGTCTCTGGATAGTAGTATTTAAAGTTAAAGAATCGGTTAGAAGAGTTTGGATTTTCGGAGAGACAAATAGAGCACGGTTGTGTTTGTGCAAAGATTAAGAGTAGGAAATTTGTTTTTCCTAAACCTTCATGTGGATGATATTTTGCTTGCTAGCAATAATATTAATCTACTGTTGGAAAAGAAGAGGTTCTTATCCTCTAGTTTTAGTAAGAATGATCTTGGTGAACATCACATGTTCAGAAAGAAAGAAAGAAAGAAAGAAATTCACCGAGATATGAGAAAAGGGGTATTAGAACTAAAGCAAAGGCATGCACAGAGAATTCTTAAAGATACGAAGCATGCATGCAAGTATACATACGCCTGTTCCTATGGTCAAGGGTAATAGTAAATATAGTTTGTTGCTTCTGCTGTTGGAAGCCTGAAGAGTGCACAAGTAAAGAATATTACCTTTGACATAGTTCATATATCCGGGATAATTTTGACAGTTTTTTCTACTCCAGATATAGATCACTGGAGTGGATTTTAGAAATGTCTTGCAATTTTTGCAATATATATAGTAAGCCTCATGCAGAATAAGAAAAGTAAGTACTCTCAAATGGTTGCGGGTACAGAGTTAAGTTTTGGCGTGATGTGTAGTAAGTCCACAACAGTTACTAACACTCGCACTTGGAGCTCTGTTGTAGGAAAGCTCCAAGGGAAAACAATTGATGCATCATCTGAGATGCAAGATAACAATGAGACATCACTGGTAATACAGAGCTATGTTATAGCAAGTTATGAGGCTACAGGACAGGCAAAATAGTTAAGAGGTTTTGTACCCGGAGTTGATAATGGTTGACAACAGCAACAATCATTTAAACATAGATCACTCCTATGACAACAAGTCAAGTGTGCTGCCAAACACATTGACATCAGTTAAACGTTGTAAAGGAGATAGTCCGGAATCATATTGAATGTAATGAACAGAAACTGACAAGCAAATGCTTGCGGATCCGCTTACCAAAGGCTTACCACCCAATGCGTTCGGAGAACCCACAGTTGACATGGGTTTATGGTGTAGCCTATGATTTTCGGACAACAAAATGGCCCAAAAAATAACAGAAGAGGAAGCGCAAGGATCCCCTGGAGTGCGTGATCTACACGGAGGAGCACTACGCCCAGTTCTGCCCGTTGCTGCGCGGCCCTAAACTATCTTTCACCTACTGTGCTGCTGCAGAGGATGGTATGGGTTTCTTTCAAATTCATTCTGCAAGAAATCATGAAATTGTGGAAGTGGTCAGTTCTTCGGCGGCAGCTCTCATCACAGCAGAGGTTGGCGCAGTTCCTGCACAGTTACTTAAATCTGAATTGGCAAGGATCATTCCTGTACCATGGGAGTGGGAGGTGCAGCAGATAGGGGAAAAATCTTATGTTGTCCCGTTTCCGAGCAAAGAAGAACTTGATCGTATGATTCTGATTGAAACCTTCACCACAAAGAACAAGGAAGGCACAATCAAGTTTGCTGAGTTCGTGGATGATGTTCAGCCCATTTGAAGCTTGAGCAAATGTGGGTGAATGTCACGAGGGTGCCCAGGGTTCTTCGCTCCTTCCTCCAACTTTGGGCGGGAGGGACAATGGTGGGGTCTACATTAAAGGTAGACATGGTACACCTGAGGGCGACAGGCCAGGTTCGGATACTGGTTGCAGTGTATGCGGTGAACAAGATCCCACCTTTTGCAGATGTTTGTGTTGGCTCTGACATCTTCCGCCTGTACTTTAAGGCGGAGGAACCTATTCAGATTGATCCTATCCATTCAGAGGATGAGGATCTACTGAGTGATAAAGATAAGAAACCAGGTGCAGATGGGGGTGGGGACCGCGAGATGAGAGACGCGGGCAATAATCAAAACCCCCAGCAGAATACTTCAAAGGATCCTGTCTTGCCTGCTGCACTGTTGGTATAAATTAAGTGCAACTAAAATAAGAAGGATTCCAAGCGCACGTAACATACCATTGTAGTATTTTACCGGGAGTAAACCAGGTATCGTTATTTATATTTTACCACGGGGAAGCAATGGTTAAAGAATCGATAACTCACCATCATGTATCTACTAACTTAGTAAACCAACTAGACTAAAGCAAGAATAAATGATATATATAAAAGCTAATATAAATAATAAAGCACACATGAGAATTCTATGATAAATGAGTAGCTAGCTAGAGTGAGATGACAACGGGAGAGATCAAGGTTCCTATATACTTCTCTATTACTCTGGTTCTATGATAACAGGGGATGGATAGATATAGCGATCACACAATAGCACTTCGGGACATCGGAGCACTAGCCACAAAAATGGATGAGAAGGGGGCTAGGAAGGTCTGACTACGGTCCTACAACACCAACCCGAACGAGGTGGAATACGACGGCCGTCAGGACTGTCACGATCCTGGGGCTACCACAACAATCCGTAGGATTGGGTGCAATCTCAGGTAACCTCTAGTCTAGACACCATGTCTACACTATCAATTAATACTGTAATTACTTAAGATAACTAGACCACTCTATGCGAGCGAACATCCCATACTAAAGCATAACTACTATACTAACAATCACAAGATAGGCATAAAAGTGAATAGAGCATAAGTCTTACAAAAAGTAGATACAAAGACATACCAAATCTCTGAAGACTTCTCCAGAACCGGAGCGCAACTCCGCTCTCCCTAACTCCCATCTAGATCTAATCTACTACATTGGAATGTCTAGCTCTAATTCTCTAGAGAAGAGAAGTCATCCATACGAGGGATGCCTCTACAACTCCATATAGATCAGTGGCAGAGCCCTTTGGTGGCAAGGTGTGGCCCTCGCCATACCTTGGATTTTCAAAAAAATTTAACCCCATGTAGTCTGTACGTGTACCATGGATAGATACGATACAGCCGAGACTACGAGAAGAGCGGACGTGGTCAATGTACGATCTGATGGCTTGGCCTCTTGGGCCTCTCACGTATATGTATATATGTATATATCAATATATGGGCCTTGGGCACTTGGCCTGTTGGCTAAATCACCGTGAGGCAAGGCAATACCCGCTCGTCTCGACGTCTCGGTTCACAATCCGCTACATCCGTGCGCTGCGCCACCGCCGCTGCGCCACCATTCGAAATTTCGAAGCAACTCCGTCTCCGTCTCTACTCTCCGGCCCGGGCTTAACGATGTACCGAAAAGGAAAAAGCAAGGGCAATGCCAAAGGAAGAGGTATGTGTTTAATTTTCTAGCCGGCAAATTTGCTATAAATTAATTTTCATATACTTGCTGAATAATTGTTGATGAATTGCAGATTTGAGGACCTTTTGGTCTAGGGGTGGGACAGTCGACGAAATATCGGCGATAGTCCGACCAGGGGTATGCCCTGACCGGTAATGGATTGGCGGAAGGCGCACGAGATTGCGAGCAAGACGTAAACAAGGAGCAATCACACGAGGTTTACCCGGGTTCGGGCCGCAAGGATGCGTAAAACCCTAGTCGCTCTCGTTTCGATTATGATGTGGATGTATGAGTCGTGCGTTATGCCGATTCTCTCCTCGGCATGGGGGTCCTTGCTCTCCTTATATATCACGGGAGCAAGGTTACAAGTCGGAACTAGCCTATCGGTACTAAGTTTACATACTTTATAAGTCTAAACTTTCCTATCTCGGCTAGGTCTTGTCCTCCTTGTCGGTCTTCGATATTCTTGCCCGTTTTAGGGTTGTCCAGGCCCGGCCGAGCCGATCGGTCTTGAAGCTTGATGGGCCGGCCTGGCGATAGCGTGTCGGCCCAAACTAGGCCATGAGGGTATATGGAGTTTATACCTCCACAGCTAGTCCCCGAGCATCATGGATCTTGAGGGAAAAAACACCGTCTTGCTTGGTTGAGTGAGAAAGGGTGGTCGGACGCACGTTCGACATATGGTCCGAGCATGGCTGGAGGACCGTCTAATGCTTCCGACCACACTTTGCTTACACTTGGTTGACGTTTTCGGTTTTGACCGAAAGATTTATGATGCTCCCGAAAAGAAAAAAGAATTTTGAAAGGGTCCCAAATGCGGAGACGTGGGCCCTCCTTAGTGTGTGATGCCTGCCATCACATGGTATCGTGATTGGTCGTTGCCTTAGCTTAGTTTTGAAACTAAACTCTTTGTAAAGAGAAAGGATCGAGCCGAGTCATGCAAATGACGTGGGCCCACGTAGTCCCCGAGGTTGCTTTGTAAGATAGTATATGTTGCAGCAAACTCTAAAAGAAGGATCTAGCCCATGTCACCTCTCGGGTGACGTGGGCCCACGTAGTCCCCGAGCCGAGATGAGGTGGAACACGTTATGTCGGTCTAAAAAAGAAGACAACGATCATTATATCATGCTTTATGTGTTTCCGACCACTCTTTGAGTGAGACCGAGCGAGCCAAATTTCATTTGGGCTGGTCGGCTTGAACCATGCCATGACTTTGTCACGATTAAGTTATGATAGCTTTGCTACTTAACTCGGTCCCAGCGTGGGTTGTGAGACCATGGTTTTGAATCTAAACCCATGAAATAGCTTAGCTATTTGTGTGCCAGAATAACCGGTATCATTGGCCAAAAAATCCCAGCTCAGCTGTCGGATTGTGTGGGTTGAATTGTTGATGCTATATTGTAACTTTGTTACAGCGGGTTGGAACGCTTCTTCGAGTTGTTGCTGCAAAGAGAAAATTTGGTATGAGTGAATGTTTTGATGAGGTATTCTGAATCGTATTGATTTGATATAATCTATGACATAGAGTTGTATCAAGATGTGTTGTTTGAGAATGGTTTTTAGTAATCGCCTCTCCTTAGAGTTAATCAGTCCGCAGGTGTGTAGGTGACCTATAGTGAATAGCGCGTTTGGCCGAATCACTTAGGGCCCTATTTCCATTGGAGGCGACCGCTGACACCCCTGTGTTGTATAGCGTTGGAGCTGTGAACACGTAGCGGGGTTGATCGAGAGACAAGTGCACGCGATTGTTTTTGTTGGAGGGGTGACGTACTTGGCCATTTGATACAAAGAAAAAAAAAGGTAATTTTAACTTTGTAAAGAGGTTTTCGAACGTACTTTGAAGTAGTTCGTGTGAAGAAATCTTTTGTGAAAAAAGATCGGTGAAGGCATGTATGTTAGGTTAATAGAGCAATTATCTGTAATTTGCTGTAGGCCCTTGTCTTCCCAATGTGGACTTTTGATCATGCCTTTGTTCCGAAAGAATGGTCATAAGGTATATAAAATTCTGTTATGCGGAAGGGTAGGTCATGCTTATTACAAGTTTGGAAGAAAAAATTGCCAAGAAAGCACTCTTCTCTTTCTCATTCAAGAGCCGACCAGTCCTTAGGGATTAGATGATCCTAAACAAACAGCACGGTGCCGGAATGTTTGGAGCCCTTTTTCCTTTGGGAGCGACCGCTGGATCACTCGTGTTGTATAGCGTTGGGAGCCGTGAACACGTAGCGAGTGGGACCGAGAGACGGTGCATTCCTGGTTTGCTTCGTGTTTGAGGTAAGAAATTTGTGAAAACTGGTTTTTCTAAAGTGTGGTCTTTTGAAATGGAGGGGATGAATAAAAATTTATTAAGGACGTGAGATACTTATCTTTCAACCGTCGTGTCGCGTCATGATCGTGTGCGGGGCGAAAATATTCGATTGCCGATGCAACCGTACATCGCCGACCGGGTTGTCACGTCAAATCTCGGGTACGGTTTTCGAGACTCTGGTCGAGTCAATGTTTCCTGACGTGGTGGGTCCGTTGTGTCAGTAGCACAATCGTTCCACCTTCTGATGACCTGAGTCAGCGAGCGTGCGGGGGGTTCCCGAGGCGGGGGAAACGTATAAATGCTCATTGCTTTAGTGGAGTGGTTTTCGTCGCTTCGTGCTCTCGGGGAACGAGAGGGCCGCGGGGGTTTGATTACCCACGATCTCATTGGTTGCCTTCTCGATTCCTCCGAGCTCTTCTATAAATCGGGGGGCGGGAGTTACGTACACGCAGCGCATTCTCTGTTCTTGTTCTTGTCCATCTGCTTCCGCAAACCTAGGGTTTTAGATCCCATACTCGCGCCGCCACCTCCTAGATGGATCGCCGTCACGGTAAGCGCCCGGCGGGGGAGGAGGAGTCGGTGAACTCCCCTCGGGAGGTGAGGCCGCGGAGGAGGTGAGCTTGGATTGGAGTTTTCCTTGATTAATCTTGGGGTTTTCTTCTTTTGGTGTAACCGCTATTTTTCGTTTACAATGTAGGTACACCCCCTCGACCATTGGAGGTGCGGCGGGCACCTCCGCCGCGGGGCGCCGCCGAGGCGGCGAGAAGGGCGGCGGGGGGAGCGGAGGGGCCGGGGGCTGCGGCCCCGAGCGGGTGGCTCCGGTCGTGGCGGCCGGGGGCATCGCTGCGGCGGAGCGAGCGGCTCCCGTCGTGGCGGGGCGGCGGCGGAAGAGGCGGCGGTGGCCGCGGTGTCCACGCCGCGTTCGGCGAGCGGTGTCTCAGTGAACTCCCTGGCGTCTACGCTCGACCGCTGTAGGGCGGAGCTGGAGCACGTCCGGGATCTCTATTCCGAGGCCACCAAGCAACTGGGGCAGGCGGAGGCGAACGCCGACCTGTTCCTAAAGGCACTCTCCTCCGCCCAGGAGGAGCTGGAGGCGGAAAAGCAGTGGGCCGCCGACTTTGACGCTGATGCTAACGCCGCCGTCAATGAGGCGGCGGACGAGAGGCTGGCCCGCAAGGTCCAGGTGGACGCGCTGCTTCGGCAGCGCGAGGCTGCCGACATCAGGGTCGGCGGTAAGTACTGAATTCTACTTTGTTCATATGTCCTGAGTTGTTCTCGTTTTGACATTTTTAATTTTTTACTCTATTTTTGCGGGAGGCGACGGAGCAGTGCTGGAGCGGCTACGGAGGCCGCTCATGCGGCGGCGGATGCGGTGAACGCCCGGGCGGCGATGTCATCGCTCGGCGGGCGGCGATCCCCGGCCAAGTGGCCACGGTGGCGGTTCATGGCGTTCGTCATGGTGCCTCCGCCGCTTATGCCACCGTCGACGCCATCTCGGTCGTTGATGTCCGTGGCATGGAACTATCGGTGGCGGCACATGATGCCATGGAGGGCGGCGCCGTCGAGTTCACCGGGGCGGCGGAGGCCGTCGTCGCCGCGACTCCTGTCGACCTGGTGGTCGGCAAGCTGTTCGGGGATGACTAGATTGCTTTAGATGCAATCAGTCCCCCGTTTGTAAAATTTTTTATATTTTTAATGAAGGAATTGGATCTTTTGAGATGTGTCTTGTGCCGGAATCCTTCGAGATTCCTTTTATTTATCTCTTTATTTTGATCCGTTTTCATGATTGTGTTGCCGTAGGATTTTTATTTCGGGGCTTAGAGCCCTCGTTTGTTGCATCGAGAGGATGTCGTGACGCGTCGGTTTGAGGAATGATTTTCCTTTGAATAGGAAAGAAAAAATCCATGTGCTCAAACATTTGACATGAAAACTTGACTTCTTATTATAACATAGTACACATTAGATTGCTTTTTTTTTTGTCATCAGAATGACTTACAATGATGTGTACGACTGACGCTAATTTTAGCTTTGAAAGGAAAATAGCCTAGAAAAGAAAAACTTGTGCTGATAAGAGAGAAGAATTCATCTCTTGTTGTTTCAATTTTCTAGCTCTGCTTCGCCTTCTTCCAAGTTGTGGACCACGACTGGGTCTTCTTCGGTACAGAGCAGTAGGTCGTCATCATCTAGGGCTTGATCATCTCTGCGTCTGGCGTGGTCGGATATACTTATCCCGTTCTGAGTAGTATTGAGATTGTCCTTTTTTGGAAAAGGTACATCTGTAAAAGAATCTAAGGAGCTTGAGTTCTTCTCAAACTGGCTTCCTTCTTGTACTACATCATACCACTCGCCGTTTATGAACATGCCTTCGGATGTTTTGCGCCCTGGTGATCGGACTGTTCTGATGCGCCGAAGATTGGCTGGGTTTATTGGATTAGGGAATATGTGCTCGGTGTGCGGAGGTATCCCGTCTTCGGGAGGAGTTGGGTGGGGAGCCTCCGGTTTGGTTCTCGGTCACGCAAATTGTCCAAGAAGGGAGTGATGAAACCATTACGGTTTGTTTGAACAGACGGAACCATTCGTCCAGGAGGAGGGCTCCGAGCACGTTTGTATACAGTAGTCGTCTGTATGGGTTGGGTACAACAACGAGGCTCATCCGTGTTAGGTGAATCTCTTGTGTCGTCCCTTAATGGGCTTATACCGAAACTGTGGCGACTCTCTCTGGTTGCTGCCATGTGTTTCTGATGTGCTTCCCTCCGTTTCTTTTCTACATCTTGGTGTCGGTCCGCAAGTGCCCTGGTCCTGTGTGCCGACGCCATTGTCATTGGAGGGGATTGAGTTGAACGTGCTCGTGGTCGTTCAGCTCTTTGCTCTGTCGCATTTGACGTTACCATGGCAGCCAATATCTCTTGCCGTCACCTTTCCCTCCGTTGTTCATCACGACGAAGGGTAGCAGCTAGCTCGGTGCGTTCTGCGAACAACCGGGCGTTAGATGTGTTGTTTTGTGTGGATCGTTCTTGCTGCATCGCAGTAGTAGGCGCAGTTGGTGGGTTCCGACCAGATCGTCGAATTTCCCGCTGACGTCTCCGCCGTTCGTTGCGACGGGCGTTTCTGCGTTGTACTGTTGACGCGTAACTCCGACTAGGTACATCGTGTCGGGTAGCTTGTGTCGTCGAGCTGGGATCATTGTTATTCCGTGAGGCTTGTGAAGTCCTCGTTCTTAGATCTTGGATATCGGCCAGGATTCTCTGCCGTATGTTGCTTGGCTGACCTCTCCGACCACCGCGTACGATGATCGGCCGTGGTCGGAGCTGCTGTGAGTTTCTGCCACCATCTGGCCGTATATGGTTGCCACGAGGATTTGTTGGAACCCGTCGTTGTAGATTCACCGGCTGCAAACGTGGCCGCTCGGAGCGCCCAAAAGTGACTCTACGATTGTTGTTTTGTCCTCGTGTTGACGGATTAAGAATTCGTTGTTGTCGCGCGATTTGTAGATCGCGACTGACGCGTCGTCGGAGCGACTCAAAGTTGGCATGGGTTTCGATCAACCTCAGGTCTTGTTGATGGATCAAACGGAGTAGATCCGTGTTGCTGACATGCCTCCTTTGGTTAGGACCGGTCGGAGGTGTTGACACCGTGCCGTCAACTATCAGTGGTGGATTGGTTGGGACTGCAATGGTGGTCACCGGGATGAGTTGGATCTGGTTTGGCGCAGCCACCATTGTTGGTGCCATTGTTGGCGTGATAGCCGGAGGCGTGAGTTGTAGTAGCGGATTCTTTGAGTTGGAAGTCCGGAGTGAACGTTCCGAAGTTGAAGGTGAGGCCGGCTTCGAAGGTCATGGAAGCCGGGAAGGAAACCATCTTGATCGACGTGAAATCTCGGTGCGCGGCCCCTACGCGCGCGCCCTTTGTCGACGAAATATCGGCGATAGTCCGACGGGGTATGCCACGACCGGTAATGGATTGGCGGAAGGCGCACGAGATTGCGAGCAAGACGTAAACGGGGAGCAATCACACGAGGTTTACCCAGGTTCGGGCCGCAAGGATGCGTAAAACCCTAGTCCCGCTCTCTGTTTCGATTATGATGTGGATGTATGAGTCCATGCGTTATGCCGGATTCTCTCCTCGGCATGGGGGTCCTTGCTCTCCTTATATATCACGGGGAGCAAGGTTACAAGTCGGAACTAGCCTATCTGGTACTAAGTTTACATACTTTATAAGTCTAAACTTTCCTATCTCAGCTCGGTCTTGTCCTCCTTGTCGGTCTTCGATATTCTTGCCCGTTTTAGGCTGTCCGACCAGCCTGAGCCGATCGGTCTTGAAGCTTGATGGGCCGGCCTGGCGATAGCGTGTCGGCCCAAACTAGGCCATGAGGGTATATGGAGTTTATACCTCCACAGCTAGTCCCCGAGCATCATGGATCTTGAGGGAAAAAACACCGTCTTGCTTGGTTGAGTGAGAAAGGGTGGTCGGACGCACGTTCGACATATGGTCCGAGCATGGCTGGAGGACCGTCTAATGCTTCCGACCACACTAGGCCATGAGGGTATATGGAGTTTATACCTCCACAGGGACCTCCAATCCTTCTACCGTTGGTGGTGGTGAAATAGAGATGGTGCCAATAGAGATTCACGAACAAGTAGAAGAGGATGATGAATTTGACTTAGATGAGTTTGAACAGCTGTTGCCGCAATTGAAGAGGGGATGGAAAATGAAATTGCAGCCGATGAAGTGGAAAATGCACATATGCGAAGGTCTAACGAGTTCAACCGTGATCATGTTATCACGATCCTAGACTTCGTATACCAATTGATCAATTTTCTCGTGGACATTAGAAGTGACATTACGAGGGCTTTCATAGCTAAAGGTTCAACTCAACCAGTTGGTTATAAATTTCCTAAAACAGATGGTAATAGATGCTTTCAAGAAAGATGGTTCAAGAAACATCCTTGGCTTGAATATAGTGTGCGAAGGATAAGGCATATTGCTTCTATTGTTATCTTTTTAAGCATGATCGCATGGATGAAAAAATTGGACATGATACATTTACATCGTAGGGTTTCACACTTGGAAGAATGCATATAAGTCACTTCCAAAACATGAAGGTACAAGCCATAATCAATGTAGGACAGCATATGTGGATTTTAATAATCAAAAAACAAGTGTGAAACACAAGGTTGCAAAATATACAAAGGATCTTTAGTCAAGTATGAAACTCGTTTGGATACATCATTGGGCATTGTTAGTCTTCTCACATTGCAAGGTGAACCATTCCGTGGACATGATGAATCCCTTACTTCTTTGAATAGGGGCAATTTTTTGGAGTTTCTTGATTGGTATAAAGGAAGGAATGAACAAGTCGACTTGCATTTGATGATGAAACATGTCCCAAAAATGCCAAGATGACTTCCCCTACAATTCAAAAAGATCTTTCGAATGTTGTGCGCAGAGGTAACCAAAGAAATAAAGCAAGAGATGGCGGGTTGTCGCTTTTCCATTCTTATAGATGAATCTCGTGATATATCCGTGAAAGAACAAATGGCCGTGGTTGTGAGGTAAGCTATTTGATTATATATGTTTGATTTGGTTATCACATTTTTTATTACAATTATCTAATCATGTTATATTGTCATATGTGTTGTAGGTTTGTGAACAAGAAAGGAAAAGTAATTGAAAGATTTTTGGGGATTAAGCATGTCAAGGAGACAACCTCATCGGCATTGAAGAAGGCGAGTTGTTGAAGTACTTGGTGAGCATGGGCTGCACATTTCCAGTCTTAGAGGGCAAGGGTATGATGGCGCTTCTAATATGAGAGGGGAATTCAATGGGCTTCAAAAGTTGATTCGTGATGAGAACCCATATGCCTTCTATGTCCATTGCTTTGCTCATCAATTGCGGTTGGTAATTGTTTCCGTCTCAAGATGTTGCTCATCTCTTGAGGATTTCTTTGAATATGTTCACATGATTGCGAACACCGCTACTACATCTTGCAAGAGGAACGACTTATTGCTAGATAAGCAACGCCAAATTCTTTTCGGTAAGTTGAGTAGTGGAGAGATTTCCTCTGGTAGAGGGAAAAATCAAGCAACATCCTTGGCTAGACCTGGAGATACAAGATGGGGCTCTCATTACAAGACATTACTTCGTATTGAGTCAATGTGGGATGCGGTGATTGAAGTTCTAGAAATTGTGCATCAAGACGAGCGTAATCCGAGTAAGGCAGGAGGTTTGGTGGAAATAATGGAGTCATTTAGCTTTGTTTTCATCATGAAGATGATCGCAAATCCTACGGATTACAAATGAACTATCACTTATCTTGCAAAGGAAGGATCAAAATATTGTTGAAGCCATGTCTTTGATTATTGATGTGAGAACACGTTTGATGAATTTGAGGGCTGATGGTTGGGAGCCACTATTTCAAGAAACCAAAAATTTTTGCAGTGAAAATGATATTCCAAGTACCGAGATATGATGAATGGATCAGTTATGAGATTTGGTAGATCAAGAAAAGAAGGGAGGAACAATGTCACTCCGAGACCATTATTTCCGTGTTGATACCTTCTATCTTTGCTATAGATGCTATAACTACGAGAGATGGATCATCGGTTTAATGAGGTATCTTCGAGTTGCTTGTTTGTTTTTCTTGTTTGGACCCAAGAGATTCGTTCTCTAAATTTGATGTGGACAAACTTGCTCGACTTGCGAGATATATTCGATGATTTCTCCTCTAACGATAAGAAGGAAATAAAAGAACGGCTTGAATTGTTTGTTATTCATGTGAGAAGACAAGTGGAGTTTAGAGATTGTTATGATCTTGGAAGCCTAGCTACAAAATTAGTTGAACTTAACAGCCACATTTTATTCCCCTCGGTTTATCGACTAATTGAGTTGGCATTGATTCTACCGGTAGCGACAACATCGGTTGAAAGGGTCTTTTCTCGCTATGAAGATTATCAAAAGACAATTGCGCAACAAGATGTCGGATGCTTGGCTTAATGACTTAATGGTGTGCTACATTGAGCGAGAGATACTCAAAGGAATTGATCTTGAGAGGATTAAGAAATCATTTCGAGAAAAAGAAAAATAGGCAAGTGCAATTGCCTATATCGCCTAGACGCAAGTGATGTTCATCCACAATTGGTCAATCTATTGACTATACTTGTATCTTTCTATTTATTCGAAATAATTTTGCTTATATAGTAGATGACAATTATAAATACATATATGTATATACCAATGAGAAATTTTTAGCATCTATGTTATCAGTTTCGCCACACCATAATTTGTTTCGTCCTCCGCCACTGATATAGATGATAGATGGCGCATAGGGGGGGTCCTGGTCTTCTTATATAGGGCGCCTGGCCTGGCCCTCCTCCTTTAACAAGCGATGTGGTACTAAACTTTCCACCATATCTAATTAAAATGCACACAGGCCTTAATGGACCACAATTTGATTTGGGCCCAATTAATCCCGCAGCTCTTTTATGTGGAGTATTTCTTTTATTAATATCTCTTGATTCCGAACTCCAAATATAGCAAATAATATATGCATTTCGATCAGCTCGACGAGATCTTCGCAATGGTGTACTCCATTCTGTCATACCATTAATACACGTGAAGTGCCATGTCATCGATTCGTGTGATATGCCATGTCATCGATCTAGGAGACAGACTCCCATTGGCTAGCAAGAGGGGGCGCCACCCAAGAGTGGTGGGCGGCCACCTAGTCTCCATGACAGGTGGGCCCTCTTGCTTTGTCTCTATGTAAACATGACATGTGGGCCTTTATTGTCTCTTTTCTGATAACCCCTTGCAGAAATAGATATTCACCAAAACTCGTGGAACTCTGTCAGTGTAAGCCCTATATCTAGAAAGTAATTATGTGTAGGTCCTTTTTCATGCCTAGTTGGCAGTAAAAATTGACACTTATCGACCATCAACAACTAACCCAAGTTTACCTTTTGCTCGTTCCTGAGCAAATATAAACTCAGTGATGAATCAGGAGTTGCTACAATGCTTTCACGCCTCAAAAGTACACATGCGTTCAAACAAGAACTCTCTTCCGGATTAGAGTGAACTATTCGACTCGAAACTTACTCATATTACCTTTCACCATGGGGCTTGTAACCGTCACTTGGGTCTTGAGCGGTTGAAAGACGTTAACGGTCAAGTCAAGCGCTATGTTTCTCGCTATTTGATCAACTATTATTCCGGAGTTTTTGCAAGATTTTTAAATAAAACTCAGAGTTTCCTTGTATGACACTTTCAAGTCTCTCATTTGTGGTATTTCTGGATCCTCTCTAAGGCATGAGTAGTGTATGCCTTCTCTCTTCTCTAGAATATGTGGTATTTGTGGAACTAAGGCATAATGAGGTTTGCCTTCTCTCTCTCACCCTACTTCTAATAGGCTTATGTTGAGCTCAAAGGTGGGGAGACAACTCAAACTCACTTGCATATATTGCATAGTTAAGCCATGGATCTAGAGGAACTAAACAAACAATCAAGTCATATGTACATGTGAATGAGGGAATGGAATGAATGATAGGATGGTGATAATAAGGAGATGATTATGAGAGGTGATCACTTGGTGAATATCTACTTCTACACTTGCTCCTTTAGGGATAACATAACTCCCTTTATTTGGAAACTTTGAAACTTCTTGAAAGGAAGGACTTGGCTACTCTTTCTTTCTTTCTTTTTCCTTTTTTCTTCTTCTTTTTTTTTTTTCCTTTTTTTTTTTCTTTTTTCTCTTTTTTTTTTTATAGAGCAACCAATCCTCGAAAAACGAAACTTTAGAAACGGGAGTATATAACTTGAAATGACAATGACTGGAGCTTTATGTAGGTAAATAGGATGGCGATGAGTATTTTTGGATGTTCACTCCCAAGATAGGAGTAGAACTTTTTCTGGATGGAATGAAATGAGTGGCATATATATATGTGGATGGATGGATGGATAGATGGATGGATGCGTACTCCCAGAGTAGGAGCAGCATGAGTGCGTGTCTCCAGGGTAGAGACAGTCACATCATTGGTGGAATGCGTACTCCTAGGGTAGGAGCAGCATAGGTGCATGTCTCCAAGGTAGAGACAACACCAAATGTACTGGATATGGATCTATATGTGGGTGGTACTTGTAGGAACAAAAGTAGCACAAAATGAATATAACATTTATGAAATGGGTGCATGCTTCTGAGGACAGGAGTTGCATAGATCAATGGATGGAGAGCACATAGTATTGACTTTAACTGCATGACTGATTCCTAAGGGTCAACATAGCATAACCACACTCAATGCCTATAACAACTACACTCAATGCCTACAAAATGATCTATGTCAATAGCTGGGTTTTCCTAATCTAGTAAGCATGAATATATGGCTGTGGTAGGAATTTGAACTCTCGTCATAAAGGAACTCATCATGCAAAGATTTAAGATTTTCAATAAATTCTCCAGAACTCTAGTATCTCTAGGAACAAGATGGACAGCAGCTCAAAACCTTCCCATATCATACCCATCAACCACCTAGACTTAGATCAAGTGTTTGCTACCCACAAGTTCCAGGTTCAGAGAAAATCTCGAATCTAAACAGTTGTGTCTAAAACTCTGGAGAGTGCAAGGTTCAAAACTAGGTACTTGAAAGGAATTATGGCAGAGCAACTATTCATCATCTCCATGTAGAGTTTATTCCAGGGATTACTTAAAGACAGATTAATAAGAGCTCTCCAAAAGTAGAAAAGATAAATAAGGAAATCTTTCTGGGTTTCTAAGGTTATGCATCTTTTTAATTGTTTTAACAAAGCAAACTATGACATAGATAAGTAGACAAGTTGGGATCACTTAGCTTGGTACACGAAGGATGCTCTCCCCCAAGATGGATGCTGACATAGTCTGCGGATATTGCTGACAGGCAGTGAAGGCGTTCTAGTCTTCCTGAAGTTTTGTGGATAGTTGCTGTTGGAGAGGCGTTCAACTATTGAGGGCGGCACTCCGACGGGAGACTGGACATCCTTACATGCGTTAGCTCTTCTTGATCCTTTATGTTCTCAGTGAAGCTCAAATAGACAACAAAGCTTGTGGAACCGATTAAGCGTTAGTGATAAAAATCTCTAAGCCTTGGTTGTCTAGAAGCGCCTTAACTCAAATGTCTTCTAACGGGATCATAAGAAATATATTTATCTTTTTATAATAGGGATGCGAGACAAAGAAAATAGATATGTTGAAAAAATTTATGCCACCACAGTGAATGATATTTCACATGGGGCTTAGTAGTTTACGGATGCAAATGCACAACATCTTTATTTTCTTTTTCTAATGCGAGATAGTAAAGCAAAGATGCAATTAAGATGCATGTAATGAAAATAAATATGGTTAAAGGAAAATGCAATGCTGAAAAAGGGAATGCTGATAAATACCAAGTTACCTCCTTGGTGAGGGTTCAATGATTTAAGTCCTCTGAACAGGACTTCTTGTCATGCTCACTCTTTCAGTGCATCATTTGATCCTTGTGATGAAGAGTAGATGCTTCTAGTGGTCCTTTACTTCTTCTTGGAGTTTGTCTTGCTTGATTAACCTCTCTCCTTGACTTGTTCATGAGCATCTTGTCTTCTAAAATTGCACTCATTTTTCCTTCCTCTTTTTTTCTTATGCCTAGACCTTGTGCTCCACTCATTGTTTCTTCTCAGCGTGCCAGAGCGACGGGGGCTTGAAAAGAGGAAGAGCATTGCTGGATTATTGTTTGAAGAGTCATCGGCCTTTCTCCCCCAAGCTTGACCTTGTTGTCGCTCGCCACGTGAAACCAAATATGAGTGTTGAGTCATCCCTCAGAGTGTGTTGTACTCCTATGTCCTCGAGACATAGTTTGTCCTGTTTGTAAGGCTTCATTTATCCGAGAGGGACTTTTGATTATAGTTGTTGAGCAAAGATCTCTCCTTTGCATTCTCGCTTTTGTTTGTACTTGTCCAATCTAGGATGAGCGTACGAGATAGTTGCATGATCTTTTTTTCATCAACTGTTCTTGATTTTCATTGAGTCTTGGTTGACGCATTGATGTTCATTGGAGATGTAGACTCGAGTTCTTCCTTGATGGTCTTTGTCTTCTAGCGGCATGGCGAAGAGTTGTACGCCATCCGTCTTGATGATCAAGGAAGGAGCTTCTTAGTATTTGTATGCAAGCTTCATCTCCAAGGCTTAGGGACATCATCTTGCAACCATAGTCATGGTCCTTCAAGGCTTGGTCGGGTGGTCAACCCTTGATTGGTGATTGGTTGACACAAGGATGCATGCTTATCATGCCATCCTTATCCTCACTGCCGATGTGCAAGATGGTGTCTCCAAGAGCAATGAGAGCAGGTCTTTAATTGGCTAAAATGAGATGAGTTGCGCCCTGCTCCTCATTAGCATCCTAGCTCGAGTTTTGGGTTCAATGCTATGATGTCTCCAAGGTTGCTCATAGCTTGTTGCCTTATTCATCCACTTGAGTGAGTTCATGATGATGATCCTTCTTGTCTTCTTCTTTGTTCTATCACTAAAGTGGTGATTTCGCAGGTGATGCCAATCCATGAACAAGCACATCATAAATTCTTTCAATTCTTCCTTGGACGATGAATGAGCTGTGTCTTTTGTGCGAAGTTGTTGGAGTTCATCATATGCCTTGCTTCATCTCCGAATGTTGTTCATCTCTTGACTTACTCAAATTGGATTTGAGAGTTTTCTGCAGGGGTTAGTCCACCAAAATAACCAGTATCTACTAAACCATGTTTTTAGTTCAATAACCAAACTAGACTCCATGTCTAATTTAATTAAGGAAGGCATTTTAACATAAGCACCATGCTTAATTTAAAAGCCTTTGGAAACACATTAACGGTACTTCCAAACCAAAGCATACTATAGCACACAAAGGTAGCATGAAAGCACTGAAGAGATTTACTTAAATGGAGATGGAAGAGCATGATCATGGTGAGGATTTTTTTTCTTTTTAAAATGCAAAACACATGGATGAACGCAAAAAAAATAAAACATGCAATGGATAAGCAAACATAAACAAGCTAAACGGAGTGAATGCTTGAATTGTTAAAAGTAAACATGCAGTGGGGTGCAAGAATTTAAATGATAACTACTCATCAATTTTAAAGTCCTTGAGCAAGACTATCTCACTTTTCGATCATACTTACCATGACTCACATGATGGAATTTGTGAGTGGTGCAGCATCTATGTTCGTCACTTGAGATGTGACTTGAATTCCGTGACGACAACCTTTTCTCCAATCTTTAGAAAATATATATGTATACGCAAACCTGTGAGGTGGCAGGGTTCCAGTTGAATGTTGAATGTTGAATGTTGAGGGACCCTGGGCTCTTCATTGCCTTGTGGAAACTTGTCGGAAGGTCAAAACGACATCTTTTGTCCTGTCTATTCCACACTCAACAGAACAAGGGGTAATCCTACTAAAGCTAGTGATACACTAAATTAGCAGATATCAAAATCATTATCAAAATCTTAACACCGATTGCTTCTCCGGCAACGGCGCCAAAAATGCTTGTTGGTATAAATTAAGTGCAACTAAAATAAGAAGGATTCCGCAAGCGCACTGAGAACATACCATTGTAGCATTTTACCGGGAGTAAACCGGGTATCATTATTTATATTTTACCACGGGAAGCAATGGTTAAAGAATCGATAACTCACCATCATGTATCTACTAACTTAGTAAACCAACTAGACTAAAGCGGGATAAATGATATATATAAAAGGTAATATAAATAATAAAGCACACATAAGAATTCTATGATAAATGAGTAGCTAGCTAGAGTGAGAGGACAACGGGAGAGATCAAGGTTCCTATATACTTCTCTATTACTCTGGTTCTATGGTAACAGGGGATGGATAGATATAGCGATCACACAATAGCACTTCGGGATATCGGAGCACTAGCCACGGAAATGGATGAGAAGGGGGCTAGGAAGGTCCGACTACGGTCCTACAACACCAACCCGAATGAGGCGGAATACGATGGCCGTCAGGACTGTCATGATCCTGGGGCTACCACAACAATCCGTAGGATTGGGTGCAATCTCAGGTAACCTCTAGTCTAGACACCGTGTCTACACTATCAATTACTACTCTAATTACTTAAGATAACTAGAGCACTCTATGCGAGCGAAGATCCCATACTAAAGCATAACTACTATACTAACAATCACAAGATAGGCATAAAAGTGAATAGAGAAGATAAATATATTAAAGCATAAGTCTTACAAAAAGTAGATACAAAGACATACCAAATCTCTAAAAACTTCTCCAGAACCGGAGCGCAACTCCGCTCTCCCTAACTCCCATCTAGATCTAATCTACTACATTGGAATATCTAGCTCTAATTCTCTAGAGAAGAGAAGTCATCCATACAAGGGACGCCTCTACAACTCCATATAGATGATAGATGGCGCCTAGGGGGGTCCTGGTCTTCTTATATAGGGTGCCTGGCTTGGCCCTCCTCCTTTAACAAGCGATGTGGTACTAAACTTTCGACCATATCTAATTAAAATGCACACAGGCCTTAATGGATCACAATTTGATTTGGGCCCAATTAATCCCGCAGCTCTTTTATGTGGAGTATTTCTTTTATTAATATCTCTTGATTCCGAACTCCAAATATAGCAAATAATATATGCATTTCGATCAGCTCGACGAGACCTTCGCAATGGTGTACTCCATTCTGTCATACCATTAATACACGTGAAGTGCCATGTCATCGATCCGTGTGATATGCCATGTTATCGATCCAGGAGACAGACTCCCATTGGCTAGCAAGAGGGGGCGCCACCCAAGAGAGGTGGGCGGCCACCCAGCCTCCATGACAGGTGGGCCCTCTTGCTTTATCTCTATGTAAACATGACATGTGGCCTTTATTGTCTCTTTTCTGATAACCCCCTGCAGAAATAGATATTCACCAAAACTCGTGGAATTCTGTCAGTGTAAGCCCTATATCTAGAAGGTAATTATGTGTAGGTCCTTTTTCATGCCTAGTTGGCAGTAAAAATTGACACTTACCGACCGTCAACAAGCACCTCCACAGAACACGCCCCCTCAGAAGCAAGCAGCTTTGGCGGATGAGGTTTTCACTCCTCAGCAGCAATTAGCTCTAGTAGAAGAGGTTGTTGATGTGGCTTATACTCAGATCATTAATGAGATCATCTCAAAAGTGATGCTAGAGCCGGTTGTTGAGACTAGAGATGGAGTTATTGATTTGCCAAACAATTCCGCCTCTGCTTTCTTGTCTTCACCTGTGACACCTGGTGAGTTGGGTGGCTCTACTTCGCCTGCTGCCCCTCTTCTCATTCGACTGAGCCCCTAGTTCCGCTTCAGGACACGGACACCGCTACTACGACCACGGCGGTTCCTGCTGGCATGGGGGGTCCTGCACCACCGACCACCCCCCTAGCTGGCACGGATCAGGTGGGGAGCGTTCTTGCTAGCTTGGGGGTCCTGCTTCACCGACTACCCCCCTAGCTGGCACGGAGCCGCCAACACCGTCGTCTGGAGAGGGGGAGGCTTCTACACAGACCGGTTTGGGGAGTCCTGCTGCCACGACCGTGGTTGGTCCTGCTAGCAAGGGGGGTCCTGCATCACCGTCTACCCCCTAGCTGACACGGACCCACCGACATTGTCCCCAGTCGAGGGGGCGGTTGCTCTTGCTGACATGGGGGGTCCTGCTTCACTGACTACTCCCCTAGTTGGCACGGAGCCGCCGGCACCGTCCCCAGGACTGTGGGCGCCTTCTACGCAGCCCGGTCTGGGGAGTCCTGTTACCATGACCGTGGATGCTGTTGCTGGCATGGGGATTCCTGCATCATCGAATACCACCCTAGCTGGCACGGACTCGCCGACACTGCCCCCAGTCGAGGGGGCGGTTTCTACGCAGGCGTTCGAGTCATTGCCCGCGCCCACAAGCCCTGCTGCAGTCCCTCGTCCCAAGAAGAGGGTGACTGTAGCAAGGCCCAGAGAGCTTCGACGCAGCGACAGGAATAGGGCAACAGCGGACGTCCACACCCTACTCAAGGCTGAACATCGACGGCAAGAAAGAACCTCGAATCTCCGGGTAACTCTTTCGTTAGTTTTCATTCGAAAGTTCTTTCAAACCTTGGTAGGATAGGCATTAACCTAGGCTCCTCGGCTATAGTTAAAATTAAAAATATAGAGGTTGACGGGTTAGTGCTTACCGCTAATAAAAAGAAAGGTCTTGCTAAATCCAGAAACTCCATTCTAGAGAGTGAGGATGAGCATAATGACCAACTTGATGCAATTCTCAGCCACGGTGGTGGAATTCTAAATGAGAATTTGCTGGAGGAGGAGAACAATCAATTCGAGGATCTCTCTCCACTCCGACGAAGAAAAAATTTCTTAATGCCAAAAAATCTTTAAATGGCAATCTTCCAAATAAGCCAAAGACACCCTCCAAGATTGTTTTAAAATGAAGGGAGTTTTCCGGAATAGCGAGAGGTCTTGGTGACTTGGCTAAACATAGATTTTTCGAACTAGTTAAGGAGGAGCAAATTCATTTCATTGCTCTCTCTGAAATAGGACGGGATTCATTCCCAGATCATGTCCTCAAAAATCTTTGTGGGGGACGGGATTTTATTTGGCACGCCATGGCACCCCACGGAAGGTCTCGGGGTATCTTGCTTGGTGTGGACTTGTCTTTCTTTGACATCGGAGCAATTGTTGAGGGAGATTTTTATGTAAAATTCACTCTCAGAGTCAAATCATATGACTTCAAATTTGTTCTATACACGGTCTATGGCCCAAAGACAGCTCCAAAAAAAAAGATTTCCTAGTAGAACTCGCCAATACATGTTCCAAAGAAACTCTTCCATTTATCATTGGAGGAGATTTCAACATAATGCGAAGCCTAGAGGATAAAAGTTCTAGGGATTTTGATCCTAAATGGCCAAATCTTTTCAATGCAGTCATTGAATCTCTGGATCTCAAGGAGATTTCAATGGGCGGCCGCCAATATACTTGGGCAGGCCCGGGTGATGACCCCACCTTTAAAAAGTTAGAAAGAGTTCTCGTAAGTACTGAATGGGAGTTCAAGTACCCTTTAACAACAGTACAACCCAGGGATAAGAACATTTCTGACCATACTCCCCGGTGCTTAATACAGTGTTTCAACCCACCAAACCAACCGTCCCTTCAAATTTGAGAGGGGTGGTTGATTAGAGATGGATTCTATGGTATGGTTGCAAATATTTGGAATTCTCCATTCAATGGATCCACTCCCCTTGAACGTTGGCAGTTTAAAATCCATAGACTCCGACAATATCTAAGGGGTTGGGCTAAACACACTGTAGGGTCTTATCGTAAAGAGAAAAAGACTCTGCTAGCCCTCCTAGATGATATTGATAGGAGAGCTGAAACCACTCCTTTATCGGATCAAGAGATTAATTTGAAACACTATCTTAAAGAACGTCTGGTTAATCTCTTGAGAGAAGAGGAACTAAAGTGGTATGAGAGAGCCAAGGTTAAACCCTATTGGAAGGGGATGCTAATACCCGGTTCTTTCGTCTGGTTGCCAATGGAAAACACCGCAAACAACACATTTTTAAACTTGAAAGTGATCAAGGTGTTGTCACAGGTGATAACAACCTCAAAAGTCATATCACGACTTATTACAAGGATCTATTTGGCCAACCAGAAGCTCTCAATATTTCCCTGTTTGAAGAGCAAAACCTGGATATTCCACGGGTGTCGCGGAGGAAAATGATATCCTCATAAGCCCGTTCGAATCGAAGTGAAGGAAGCGGTCTTCCAAATGGAGCATAATAAAGCTCCAAGCCCGGATGGTTTTTCTGCGGAATTCTATCGGGTTTTTTGGGAAGTTATCAAGGGTGATCTTTTACCCTTATTTGAGGAATTGCATAGAGAGGCTCTTGATCTATATAGCCTGAATTTTGGCATAATCACCTTAATTCCAAAGATTGATAATGCCACTAGAATCCAGCAATATAGGACGATTTGTGTTCTAAATGTGAGTTTCAAAATATTCACTAAAGTGGGCACAAATAGGCTTAATTTAGTAGCTAAAACTGTGGTGAGACCAACACAAACGGCTTTTCTGCCAAGCCGTAATATTATGGAAGGGGTCGTTATCTTACACGAGACCATCCATGAACTTTACACCAAAAAATGGACGGTGTCATTTTCAAAATTGATTTTGAAAAGGCATACGACAAGGTGAAGTGGTCTTTCCCTTCAAGAAACGCTACGTATGAAAGGTTTTTCACCAAAGCGGGTGTCGCCGGATTCAAGCAATGGTGACGGGGGAGTGTAGGTGTCAAAGTTAATGATGATGTGGGACCCTACTTTCAAAAAAAATGGGGTCTCAGACAGGGAGACCCTATGTCACCCGTTTTATTTAACATCGTTGCTGATATGCTTGCTCTTCTTATTGACAGAGCAAACGCCGACGGTCAAATAAGAGGTGTCGTTCCCCATCTCATAGATGACGGTTTATCCATCTTACAATATGCGAGATGACACTTGTTATCTTTTTAGTTCACGATCTAGAGCAAGCACGGAGAATCTGGCTGCGCTTTGCATTTTTGAACAGCTATCTGGATTAAAGATCAATTTTCACAAGAGTGAAATCTTACGCTATAGTGCGGTCAAAGAGATGGAAAATTTCTACACCGACCTCTTTGGTTGTAACACGGGGAATATCCTTTCGATATCTAGGGATCCCCATGCACCACGAGAAAACTCCTTAATTCGAATGGAGCAAGATAGAAGACCGGTTTAAGAAGAAGCTCTCTTGTTGGAAAGCTAAATACCTTTCTTATGGGGGAAGACTAGTTCTGTTGAACTCTATTCTAAGTAGCCTACCCATGTTTATGATGTCTTTCTTTGAGATACCCAAGGGAGTACTGAAGAGGCTAGATTTCTATAGATTTAGATTCTTCTGGCAAGGTTCCCCTGATAGACACAGATACCAACTTGCCAAATGGGATATCATGTGCCGTCCCAAGAACCAAGGAGGATTAGGTATCCTTAATTTGCATCTGCAAAATAAATGCCTTCTAGCCAAATGGTTGGTGAATCTTTTAAACACAGAAGGCATGTGACAATCTATGCTAAGGAATAAATATCTAAACTCCAAAAGCCTTACTCAAGTGACGGCCAAACCAAATGACTCTCATTTTTGGAGAGGTCTCATGCAAATCAAAGATGAGGTACTAGTTAACGGTTCCTTCGATATCAAGGATGGAACTAATACTAGGTTTTAGGATGATATATGGGTTGACAATACGCCATGGAAAGTTAAGTATCCATCCTTATTTAATATAGTACGAGACCCACATGCAACGGTCTCAAAAGTGATGAATACCAGACCCCTAAACATTTCCTTTAGAAGGGCTCTGGTGGATAATAAACTTTCTGAATGGCGGAGCTTAGTAGCACAAATCTCCAATGTTAAATTGGTGACAGGAACTGATTATTTTCATTGGACTTTAACCAAATCTGGGTTATTTTCAGTCCGTTCCATGTATCATTATCTGATAAATACACGCCCACCATTTCATCATAGGATGATTTGAAAGTTAAAAATACCTCTAAAAATCAAAATCTTTCTTTGGTTCTTACAAAAGGGTGTCGTTTTAACTAAAAACAACCTTGCTAAGAAAAATTGGAAAGGGAGTCAGAAATGTATCTGCTGCAATGGGAATAAAAATATTCAACATTTATTCCTAGATTGCCCCCTTACCAAAATGATTTGGAGGATTATCTTCTTTGATACTAAGCTAACCCCACCTAGTTCAATCAACCACATGTTTGAGAGTTGGCTAACTAATCAACATAAAAAGATTAGAAGATTGATTTGGGTGGGGGTCGGTGCAATGTGTTGGGCTATCTGGAGATGTCGTAACGATGTTATCCTTAATCAAATGAAATATAACTCTATTATGTAGGTCATTTTTAGAGGAGCATATTGGTTGCACTCGTGGGCACAGCTACAGCATGATGGGACAGCCAAGGACGCACTCTCTACGATGAGCAAGAAGTTAAAAGTTATTGCTCTAGAGATATCCAATAAAGGATGGAAACATTTTTATTGTTTGAATTAACGTCCGAGTCGTTCTATAAGACCTTGGCTTTCTCACTTTGTTTACTTTGAAAATCTTGTAATAATTGGCTGTGTACATCCTCAGATGTAGAGGCCGGATATGCGTATCCATTATTAAAAAAATAAACAACCGTCCTTTCAAATAATAGGCGATTCTGGAACCGTTCCTAAAAACTGATACACAAGAACCATTTTCACGTACAATCAGTAGAACTAATACAAGCATCATCCCAGTACAAAAATTCGGATAAAACACAAATGCCATGTATCTAAAAAAATTCTAAAATTATAATAGGCTTCATTAGGTTACATAATTACATAATTTTTTAACGATAACTTATTTGATTATTTTTAGTAAAATATTTATAGTCGGATTTTCCTGTAAACTATAAAGAAAGTTTGATTGACCCCAGACTAGCAATGCTGACATGGCGCCACATTGCATCGAACCATCCTTCAAAACAAACGGTTTTAAAAGTTGCATTGGAGATTTATTAGTGGGGTCATTAAATGGGATCCAGCATATTTTTGTTTGAGAATTGCCGTGTCCGATCCAGCTAAGCGCACATATGACGCCGGGTCTCCTTCCCAGAAACCGCGAGACTACAAAGCAGGATGCCGTTCCGTTTGAATCCGACGGAAGCAAACGTCTCGTTCGTGGCAGTGGCGGTGCACGGTCGGACTACCATGTTACTGCTACGAACGATACAGCCGAGACTACGAGAAGAGACGGACGTGGTCAATGTAAGATCTGATGGCTTGGCCTCTTGGGCCTCTCACGTATATGTATATATGTGTATATCAATATATGGGCCTTGGGCACTTGGCCTGTTGGCTAAATCACCGTGAGGCAAGGCAATACCGCTCGTCTCGACGTCTGGTTCGCAATCTGCTACATCCGTGCGCTGCGCCGCCGCCGCCTGCGCCGCCATTCGAAATTTCGAAGCAACTCCGTCTCCGTCTCTACTCTCCAGCCAGGCTTAACGATGTACCGAAAAGGAAAAAGCAAGGGCAATGCCAAAGGAAGAGGTATGTGTTTAATTTTCTAGCCGGCAAATTTGCTATAAATTAATTTTCATATACTTGCTGAATAATTGATGATGAATTGCAGATTTGAGGACCTTTTGGTCTAGGGGTGGGACCTCCAATCCTTCTACCGTTGGTGGTGGTGAAATAGAGATGGTGCCAATAGAGATTCACGAACAAGTAGAAGAGGATGATGAATTTGACTTAGATGAGTTTGAACAGGCTGTTGCCGCAATTGAAGAGGGGATGGAAAATGAAATTGCAGCCGATGAAGTGGAAAATGCACATACTGAAGGTCTAACTGAGTTCAACCGTGATCATGTTATCACTGATCCTGGACTTCGTATACCAATTGATCAATTTTCTGTGGACATTAGAAGTGACATTACGAGGGCTTTCATAGCTAAAGGTTCAACTCAACCAGTTGGTTATAAATTTCCTAAAACAGATGGTAATAGATGCTTTCAAGAAAGATGGTTCAAGAAACATCCTTGGCTTGAATATAGTGTGCAGAAGGATAAGGCATATTGCTTCTATTGTTATCTTTTTAAGCATGATCGCATGGATGAAAAATTTGGACATGATACATTTACATCAGTAGGGTTTCACACTTGGAAGAATGCATATAAGTCACTTCCAAAACATGAAGGTACAAGCCATAATCAATGTAGGACAGCATATGAGGATTTTAATAATCAAAAAACAAGTGTGAAACACAAGGTTGCAAAATATACAAAGGATGCAGCAGTCAAGTATGAAACTCGTTTGGATACATCATTGGGCATTGTTAGTCTTCTCACATTGAAAGGTGAACCATTCCGTGGACATGATGAATCCCTTACTTCTTTGAATAGGGGCAATTTTTTGGAGTTTCTTGATTGGTATAAAGGAAGGAATGAACAAGTCAGACTTGCATTTGATGATGAAACATGTCCCAAAAATGCCAAGATGACTTCCCCTACAATTCAAAAAGATCTTTCAGAATGTTGTGCAGCAGAGGTAACCAAAGAAATAAAGCAAGAGATGGCGGGTTGTCGCTTTTCCATTCTTATAGATGAATCTCGTGATATATCCGTGAAAGAACAAATGGCCGTGGTTGTGAGGTAAGCTATTTGATTATATATGTTTGACTGGTTATCACATTTTTTATTACAATTATCTAATCATGTTATATTGTCATATGTGTTGTAGGTTTGTGAACAAGAAAGGAAAAGTAATTGAAAGATTTTTGGGGATTAAGCATGTCAAGGAGACAACCTCATCAGCATTGAAGAAGGCAGTTGTTGAAGTACTTGGTGAGCATGGGCTGCACATTTCCAGTCTTAGAGGGCAAGGGTGTGATGGCGCTTCTAATATGAGAGGGGAATTCAATGGGCTTCAAAAGTTGATTCGTGATGAGAACCCATATGCCTTCTATGTCCATTGCTTTGCTCATCAATTGCAGTTGGTAATTGTTTCCGTCTCAAGATGTTGCTCATCTCTTGAGGATTTCTTTGAATATGTTCACATGATTGCGAACACCGCTACTACATCTTGCTAGAGGAATGACTTATTGCTAGATAAGCAACGCCAAATTCTTTTCGGTAAGTTGAGTAGTGGAGAGATTTCCTCTGGTAGAGGGAAAAATCAAGCAACATCCTTGGCTAGACCTGGAGATACAAGATGGGGCTCTCATTACAAGACATTACTTCGTATTGAGTCAATGTGGGATGCAGTGATTGAAGTTCTAGAAATTGTGCATCAAGACGAGCGTAATCCGAGTAAGGCAGGAGGTTTGGTGGAAATAATGGAGTCATTTAGCTTTGTTTTCATCGTGAAGATGATGCTGCAAATCCTACGGATTACAAATGAACTATCACTTATCTTGCAAAGGAAGGATCAAAATATTGTTGAAGCCATGTCTTTGATTATTGATGTGAGAACACGTTTGATGAATTTGAGGGCTGATGGTTGGGAGCCACTATTTCAAGAAACCAAAAATTTTTGCAGTGAAAATGATATTTCAGTACCAGATATGATGAATGGATCAGTTCTGAGATTTGGTAGATCAAGAAAAGAAGGGAGGAACAATGTCACTCCAGACCATTATTTCGTGTTGATACCTTCTATGCTGCTATAGATGCTATAACTACAGAGATGGATCATCGGTTTAATGAGGTATCTTCGAGTTGCTTGTTTGTTTTTCTTGTTTGGACCCAAGAGATTCGTTCTCTAAATTTGATGTGGACAAACTTGCTCGACTTATCGAGATATATTTCGATGATTTCTCCTCTAACGATAAGAAGGAAATAAAAGAACAGCTTGAATTGTTTATTATTCATGTGAGAAGACAAGTGGAGTTTAGAGATTGTTATGATCTTGGAAGCCTAGCTACAAAATTAGTTGAACTTAACAGCCACATTTTATTCCCTCGGTTTATCGACTAATTGAGTTGGCATTGATTCTACCGGTAGCGACATCGTTGAAAGGGTCTTTTCTGCTATGAAGATTATCAAAACGGAATTGCGCAACAAGATGTCGATGCTTGGCTTAATGACTTAATGGTGTGCTACATTGAGCGAGAGATATTCAAAGGAATTGATCTTGAGAGGATTAAGAAATCATTTCAGAAAAAGAAAAATAGGCAAGTGCAATTGCCTATATCGCCTAGACGCAAGTGATGTTCATCCACAATTGGTCGTCTATCGACTATACTTGTATCTTTCTATTTATTCGAAATAATTTTGCTTATATAGTAGATGACAATTATAAATACATATATGTATAAACCAATGAGAAATGTATAAACCAATGAGAAATTTTTAGCATGTATGTTATCAGTTTCGCCACACCATAATTTTGTTTCGTCCTCCTCCACTACGATGAAGTATATTAAGGTAGATGGATTGAGGTCTCGAGATGGCCGGCAACGCTGCGACTCACCGTCGCCGTCGCCCACCGGGCTCGGTTCAGAGATATGACCAAGTTCGAGTTGTCTATTCCTTACGCGATGTACAAGAGGAGCTCACAGGCGTCCCCGGAGATGGGCCACGCAGGACCGAGTTACTTGTGCCATTCCGGCCCAGATACCCTTGGATTGGCCTTCTTCTTCCGCCCAACCTTCGTGGGTCGTCCTGAGTCTCGGGCTCTATCGACATGAGCAGGATCACCAGGCATGACGGTGACATCCCCCCTCCTAGAGAACCAGCTTGCCCCCAAGCTGGCGCCATCAAAAATTGTTGGCGAAGTGGATCTTCAGCTTCCCAAGATGACAACTCAGGAGGTAGATCGGACCAGCGCACCAAGACTTGAGGAATCTGAACTTCATCAGTTGGGTCAGGCAATATGGGACTTACAGTGCTATCCGAAGGAGGAGCCAATTTCAACTAAGAGACATGAAATAAAGGATGAATTTGGCAGTCATCAGGGAGCTGTAACTTGTAAGCGGTTGATCCAATCTTCTTGAGTATCATGAATGGTCCGAAGAACTTGAAAGACAGTTTGTTGGAGGATCGAGGTGCCAAAGTGGTCTGAACATATGGTTGAGCCTTGAGATAAACCATCTGTCCTACTTCAAATGACCTGAATGATCTCTTCTTATCAGCTTGCTTTTGTATTTGCTGTTCCCTTTGGAGATGTTGCTTAACCAATGATTGCATCACTTCTCTCTGATGCATCCAAGTTTTAAGATCATTGACTTGGCAGACTTGAGATAAGTCTAAACCAAAGTGTCTGGGTTCATGACCATATAAGACCAGAAATGGTGTCTGTCCTAAGGAGGAGTGGAAGGATGTATTATACCAGTGTCAATGCCAACCACTTAGACCACCTTGTAGGACAAGCATGAGTAAACACACCTCAAGTAGGTTTCTAGGCACTGATTCAACCTCTCTATTTGCCCATCTGTCTGTGGGTAACATACACTTCTCATCTTTAAATCTGTTTTCAAAAGAGTGAACATTTCCTTCAAAAAGGCACTAGTGAAGATCTTGTCTCTATCTGAGATTATAGCTGAGGGCAATCCATGTAGCTTGAATACTTGCTCCATATAAGCTTGAGCCACATCCATAGCAGTGAAAGGGTGAGAGAGAGGCAAGAAGTGGGCATACATTGAAAACTTATCCACTACAACTAAGATACAGTTGTAATGTGCTGACTTTGGAAGTCCTTCAATGAAATCCATAGTAACCACTTGCCATGAGCCCTCAGGAATGGGAAGAGGTGCTAACAAACTAGGGTATGCAACTCTTTCATGTTTAGCTTGGAGACAAATAGAGCATTGACTCACAAATTTCTGATTTGACTGTTTCATTTTGGGCCAAGCAAATATTTGTTTCACTTTCTTGTAGGTAACCTCATAACCAGAATGCCCCCAAGTAGGCTAGAATGTAAAGCTTGAATAATATTGGTCGCGGAGCGAGGTATTGGCCCTACCCAAATTCTGTTTTTATATCTGATAATTCCCTCCTTGAGTGCAAAATGACCCTGTGGTGATTGTATAGCTAACTGAGCCAGTAGATCGGTGGTGGAGGAATCCTGAGAATAGGCAGATTGCAACTCTTGTAACCATACAGGTTTGATAGTAGATATAGCAGAGATTTCATATGGCTCAGCAAATGTGGCCCTTGACAAAGCATCTACTGCCCTGTTGTCTGCACCTTTCTTGTACACTATCTGATAAGATAAACCCATGAGTTTGCTCAATGCCTTATGCTGCCAGGGTGTAGATAGCCTTTGGTCATCAAGATGAGTAAGACTCTGCTGGTCAGTAAGTATTGTGAAAGGAGCAGTTTGCAGGTATCGAGAAACAGCAGTATCGAGGTCTTGTGGTTTGTGAACAAGAATGATAGAACGAATTTCTTTCTTTAAACTCTATAAATATATTGGTGATAGCAGTAGGTGAAAAGTGTGGTTCATGAGTCAACAAATGATGGACAATATCACTAAACTCTTCTATGTGCTCGATACTGGGCCGGTTGTTTGATACGAAAAAGCATTCGAGAAGATGATCATGTTCATCTTTGTCAAAACTGTTGTAAACTATCAAAGCGAAAGTATCCCAATCCATTGCAATGAGCTTATCCTCCATGGTCTGGAACCACAAGGCAGCAGCACCAACCAACTTCATGGTAGCATAACGAACCCATTTACTAGGATCAGTATTATAGACATCAAAGAATGCTTTACAACGCTTAATCCACAATCTAGGGTTGGTGCCATCAAAAGTGTGTAGCTCCATATTCGGTATAGTGGATGAACAGGGTGATAAACAAAGCTAGTGAAAGGCACTCCAGAAGAATCATCATGCTGAACAGAGAATGGAGTAGTAGATGGAGAATTTGACTTCGAACCTAATGGACGTTGGTGGGTTGGGGCGATGGTAAACACCGCCCCGTGACCCAGCTTGTCGTGGTCTAGCGACCCAGATGCCGCTCCCTTGGGGTGAAGCTCCAGATCCGTGGAGCTCGGCGTCTTGTCTTTCGATGGGACGAAGTGGTCCTCGCGGAGGTGGTTCGTCAGACATGGTTGTGAGGAGTGAGACATCTCCGGCACATCCGCCCCATTACCCGATTCCACAACCTCTTGAGTTGGACCAAGCTTGGTGAGAACATGATCCAGCTTCGATCTGAGATCCAGAACAACGTCCTCCAGCTCGTGGACTCGACGATCCACTTCCGGCTTCCAGATCAGGAACTCAGTCTTCATAGCATGAAATTCCTTGCCATTGTCTTCGAGCATGGCGAGGATTTTGCGATACTGCTCTTCAGGTGTGACGAGAGCCATCTGCTTGCGAGTGAAGTAGCTGTGAGATGCTAGAATCGCGACGAACTGCGGCGATGAAAGTGGGGAAAAATTTCTAGCGAATATGGTGGAATTGAGGAAACTAGCGTGATCTGAACCCCGATCTCTCCACAAACAGACTAGCGTGCCTGGGAATTACGGAGAAATCAATCTGGCGGCAGCAGCTCACTGCCGATTAGGGATCTCTGCTTCCGACCCGAGACCTTGGCAATCCGCCGATGGAATCAGAGATCGAACAGGACGAATCAAGCAGTGGAGAAGGAGCTGATACCAATGTTACTACTACGAATGATGAAGTATATTAAGGTAGATGGATCGCGGTCTCCAGATGGCCGGCACCGCCACCACTCGCCATCGCCGTCGCCCACCGGGCTCGGTTCAGAGATATGACCAAGTTCGAGTTGTCGACTCCTTACGCGAGGTACAAGAGGAGCTCAAAGGTGTCCCGGGAGATGGGCCATGCAGGGCTGAGTTACTTGTGCCATTCCAGCCCAGATACCCTTGGATTGGCCTTCTTCTTCCGGCCAACCTTCGTGGGTCGTCCTGAGTCTCGGGCTTCATCGACAGGAGCAGGATCACCAGGCATGACGGTGACATACCAGCAGTTCGTGCTCGACTCGCCCAGAGGAGGATGTTTGTCGGCCGCTGATCAGTATCGTCAACGTCCTGGGGATCCCTAACGATGTGTCGTTGATGCCACTGGGTGTCTCGGGCCCTAGCAAACTGCACGAGAGGATCCCCGAGGAGCTGCTATCGCCGGCAGGGTTTGACATCTTGCAAGGCTTGCTGGAGTAAAATCCCGAAGACATGCTCACCGTTGTGACAGACTCACCGTTGTTTCCGCGCTTTAGATGCCATGGTTTACAGCCAAAGAAGACTGACGACAGATGCTGCGGCAAACAACAACATGCAGAGACACCAATATTACATAGGCCGTGGTAGATGATGTGCTCTAGTCAAATTATTGTTTGCCCTGTGTCAGCCAAGCTATTTGATAATGCTGATTCAGTAAGCAGATATGCAAGGAATTAACTGTATAGATTTGTATGATCAAGACTTTGGATTGTGATACTGCAAAATTGCCATCACAATCTGCAGTTTTACTGACCTCTTGAAATATATATTTTTTATGTACCATGACTCATTGAAAATATATATATATTTGTATGTAAAATGTCCAATTGAAGTGTGCAAGTTTATTTTTACGCTGTTTCTATAACTTTTATATGTAGGCAAATTTTGGTCTAGGACACTGTAGGAAAGTTGTATATGCCATTAATCACCGCCAAATATGTCATATAGGCCTAGTACCATTACAATATTCTAGTTCTTTGCCGGTGGACACCTCACCTATTATTTTAATCATTTACTGTTCGTGGTGAGAGAAATCCACCTTAGGGGACATTGTTGCCCCTAGCACTGTAGCCGCATACAAGCCCATCTAGACCTACATTGGTCATCTTCATCCTCCCGTTCCCACCATTCTTCCATCCACACCGCTCCTCTCGATCTATTGAGCAGGAACCCTACTAGATACCATAGTATTGCCCATTGGGGATGCCTTTGAGGTCTCAGTGTAAGGGATCCTCTGGCTACGTTGAAGCCATTTAGGGACGCCGGAGGGATGTTGCCTTTGGTTCCTTGCTCCTAGTGTGGCACCCAGCTCATCGGTCGTGTGTCGCAGAAGGCAGGTAGCCAGAGGAAGAGGTTCTACAACTGCCCTTAGCTTGAGCAAGTAAGTGATTTCATTGGTTGATCAGAGTTTCTTGTTTGCCATCTTTGTTTGAGATTCGTTTCCTCTGCTGCCTCTGTTGTTGTGCAAACTGATTTTGCCTGTGGTGTTTACATGTTTGAAGAAGAATATGTTGAGTGTTTGGTCCTCAAAGGCTTTCTTCCACAAATCTATTGAGGTTAGAAGCTGTCAAGAACAAATTAATCAGTTTACATGATGAAGGTGGTTGTCTAAGAAGTGGAGAAGTGCACTCGCATGTTGCAGAGTGTAGCGAAAGATGTAGAGGTAAACTTGAAGGTTGCAGCTAATGGCAAGGTCATAGGGTGCAACAAAATTAATAGAATCAGAGAGCGCCTGCTCTTTATTGGCTTGGCAAACCTGCTAGTTGTAGTGCTTGTTCTGATGGTGTTGTTATTGAATTGATATTGTAAATGTTAGAGCACCTGAGTAGCACCCATCAAACCCGGGTTCGACTCCCGTGAGAGCGAATTTAAACAGTCTCGCATT